>CANNZV010003782.1:55106-81226 GCA_947561585.1 Caprella mutica | reverse complement strand
GTCTCATCGGTTACTGACATCCTTTCGGTGTTTCCTTTGTTACTGGCCCAAAAGTTGGAAGGAGAACATCTTGCTGCTATCAGTTTATCGTCTGGACAGGAAAGGCCTGTCTCATTGCACAACAAACTGCTCTCAGACCTAGAACAGATGAAAAGAAACAAGAATGCTCTTCCCAATCTGAACATGGCGAGATGGTGCTTCTGAGACTTACCTTCTTCAACTGAATATTCAACTTCTGTTCAAATCAATCCACATAATAACTCAAAATCAATATACATCAGTAGCCAACACCTAGCTACTTACTGTTAATGTACATTCACATGCTACAAATTTTTCGTCCAAATAATTCATAAAAAGAAAAATAGAGTTGTAAGTTAATTACCATGTATAATAAGAGCTTGTGCCTAAGTGGTAAAGTATAAGTTTCTGTAAAGGTGAAATTTAAAGTACATTCCTCTTTGAGATTATTTGAATGACGAATAAGAATTAATGTCATGACATTTGTTTAGTAATCTATATATTGATACGACAGTGTGTGTCATTTATTGCAGATCACTTATTTGTTATTGAATAAAATAATATTAATCTTACATGGGTGAAATTTGAGCCACTGGAAGATTGCTTATAGATTAGTATCTTATTGAAATATTATTTGAATATATGCTAAATTTAGAAAGTTATGGAAGTTTTGTATTTTGAAAGTATTTTTACTCTCAATTCTTTATTGCAGCTATATGAAAAGGCCAAATAATGGACGATTTACTACTACCTAGAGGCGAATAATTGTAACAGATCTTGCAGAAGGCAGGACTCTCCTAGATTTAACCAAATAAATGGGAAGAGATAAGAGAACTTTAATTTCTTTTATGGAGAACCCCAAGACCAAGCCAAGGAGTGATTAGAGTACGAGAGAAAGGGTTTTCCCCCCTCGTGATATGCGAATATTACGCATGCGGTTATAAGGCAGCCAAATATCACCAGTGTCTCCATTTTGACAAAGCTGGCATAGGTCCTATGTCCAGATCATAATTTCGGACATTATCGTAAGGATTTTTTTATATTGAATTTACGACGAATGACGATAGCCTAAAAGTGTTTTAAAGGCATAATAATTTTGATTGGTTCTTTTCTCGAATCTTTTATTGTTGTAGAAACATGATATTTATATAACCGATTGTAATCACCTATAGCGATCATAATTTTGCAACTGGTTGCTTATAGTGACCAGCCGCCTATTGTGTTCAAATCAATTAGAACTATTATTGAGACATTAAATCTCAAATAAAAATGACATGAAAGGATTGTTTCAAATTCACAAATCTAACACTTCTTATTTCCGAGTTAAGGGTCAGTTTCTTAATTGCAATAATGTCAGGAAATATATATATTATGAGATATGGCAGACTGAAAAGTAGCCAAGAAATTACATGGGGATAATATGGTTTTACATTCACAGGGAATGTTAGCTTGGGAGAAGGTTGGTTCAATGTGCCGAATCCATTATTATTATCCATGTATTGTTCTGAGGTAGAATTTGAGAATTAATCTTTCCTTTATATTAATGGCCTCATTTTTTTTAGTAACGGTCTTTGTTAATCACGGTCCAATGTAAATAAAATATTGATATGGTTTGTAAAACTAAATTCTAAGATACTTTTGTTAGAAACATATTTTGATAAAATTAATATTAAAATTTTTATAGAATTAATTCCAAATTCAATTATATTAATTATTTTATCACAGCTTTTAAAACTTTAATTCAATATATATTGTTTTGGTCTAAAATTTCAGATAACTTTAGCGTTTGTTACTTATTTAATCGAAAAAAAAGTCAGAATTTTTTATGATATCAGATATTTCAAAATACTCGAACAATGAATTTTGACGATTTTTCGTCTTCTTCTGTTTCTTTAAAAAATTCTATATTTTTGAAATTTCTAATATCCTTTTTTTTTTTTCTCTTTCAATGTAGTTCGATTAATTCATTTGCACTTGTTCACTAATTAATTTTGTGACAAAGAAATATAAAAGGAATCTAAAATTTATAAGTGAAAATTTTGAAAAAATCATGAAGATTTTTTTTTATTTTTTAATATTGATTTAATCGGAAAAAAGTCAATAAGCAACAGTTTATTAGAATTTAATTTTTCATATCAAATAAATATATAAGCGACATTGGACTCTAAAGGAAGAAGACGGTCCATGGAGAAACTATAAAATTCTAAATACCTGTGACGAAAGTTTTTGATACTCACTAATCTGACGCTGAAGAAAAAAATTGTACGTCTAGTTTATGAATCCCGATAAGAATATCTAAAAGAATTCTCAGCACAAAGAGTAGTAACAAATATAATATGATGAGAAAAATTAAACCCATTGGTTGGAACTGGGAACAATAAAACAATTGCTTGGAGAGGACCACCTCTAACAAAATTCTCAAATATAATTTTATGAATTACTTCAAGTCTAGATCAAAAGGTTATAGAACTGCTGTTACATTTAAATTTACTGAATATCAATATAAATCCATCAATGAAATTTGTCTCTCAAGTATTTATTGAGTGAGTTACGATATTTTTAGAAAATTAAACACACTGTTTGAATTAAATTATCACTCTAATAATTATAATATATTATTATATATATATTGATATATTTGTTTACGTAAACCTAGCTAATTAAGCTATAGTTATTAAATGAATATTGAAAAACTTAACTGCGTTTTTCATTAATTTTAATAAATTGTAAAGTCACTATTTCTCAAATCTTGTGGAAAGGAGAGTGTTCTTTTTAGTTAAAATTATTCACAAACAAGATTTCTGTTCGTCACTGTAAATAGATATAGTTGGCAACACTTCTCCATTCCACAAGAGTCAAACTCATCATTCTACAAACTTATACCAGCAGATCAGATTCAGCCGTCTTAAAGCAAGGTGATAAGTCCATCTGTCACAGTGTGAGCACATCTATCGGTGGAAGTCAGGAGGTACCCCTATCTGCTCGTGTATCCTAACGGTAGTTCCTGCCATACTTGGTGTCCACTAGAACGGAGGGGAAGCCTGGGGTTGAGCGTAGTCTTCGAACACTTTGTCAGACGCATTTATAAACCATAGGTGAGGTACTCATGGTCGAGAGTAGTACTTACCTGTATTATGCCGTCTTATACTCTCATTACTAGCTAGGTGAACCTTTATATGAATTAATACTTTCCACAAGATTTTAGGAGTGAATGGTAACTATTTTTCTATGTAATTTTTCATTTTCTAATTTAGATTTTTGATTTATTTCTAGATTCAAATTAAAGAGAAGCAACTGGTCAAAGAGTGGGGCGACCACAGATTCCCATTTCTTCATTCGAGGAAACTTGACGGCATTTTCACATTTATTATTCTAAAGAACACTCTCAATAGGTTTTTGTAATTAAATGTAGGTAGTTTTTTTGCGTAATTTAGTTAAAAATATATAATAGTATTAAAATTGTGCCATGATTTATTCTTTCGAAAACCAGTTGTAGTCGGTAGTATTTTTCAGCTACTTTTTCCAATTGAATAAAGGTGAGAATATTTTAACGGGCGGCATGTAAATTTTGAAGAGATGAATATCATTTCTTTACAATAACTATCACAAATAAATCATAAATTCATTTCTTTCGTTCTCACAAGTCACAGTTCAAACTAAGACTTCAATCTCATTGATCAAGAGATAATCAACTGCTCCCTGTCTTTTCTTGACTCCGACATAGCGAAACTGTTTCCCCGACCTCCGATCCAGAATGGTGTAGTTCCAAAGTCTTTTCTTGTTCGCCAGAGTTTGTACAGAGCCGAGGAGTTGGTAGTTTGTGAAGTCTCCATCTATGGCCAAGAAATTGCCACCGTAAATCTAGTCGGGAAAAAGTAATAGAAACTTAAGTAGAAGAAAATATTCCAGTATATGTAAATGACAGTCCTAACTGTTTTCAGAAAGTTTATCCACCATTAACTTGATAGCATGATTCATTATTATAAAACTTTCTTCATTCCTTTTCAATTTTTACTCATTAGTTACCGGAAAATTCTTATGAATCTTGCAAAAAGATTCCGTGAACTAATCATCACGATATCAGAATTTGTAAAACTCAGTGATAAATGTTGGTTCTGATATAGTACTAGAACTGTAAATTCTGTACTATACTGTAAATGTTCTGATGCTTAATAAAATGGAACAGTGTTTCGTTTCAGAGGGCAAACTCCTTTGAATTTAGTCAAATGGTAATAGAAAATGATGAGAATTAAAATGTAGTAAAAACTTTAAACCATAAGAGATTATAAAAAATTAATTTAATAATTCGAAGTTTAACATTTGTTTCAATATTTATGCCCCAACTTGTATAACCTGAAAGCAGAATTCCGTTTTAGAGTACAGGCAGACCCCGCTTTAAGTATACCCCGCTTTTATAACAGGATGACAAATTTAAGTAGAGTTGACCTCGAGTTTACTTAACATCAGTTGTGCAGGAAAATTACTTTGAACAGTTTTCTCTATATTGAAGGAACCACACAAAATATAGTACATAGTATTAGTGTACCATGCAAATGTTCTTTGATTCTTTTTCAATAGAAAAAAAATTAAAGTAAAAACGTTATAAACTTAAAGCGGTGTCTACCCTGCTTTAAGAACAATTTCTAAGTTAATGTGAGGTACGATTTTTGACTTAATGCGGGGGCTGCCTGCAATTAAACTAGAATAAACTGAACAGCTAGACTTATTAAGATTTACGATTATTAAGGCTTGATTAAATTGGTTATAGATAATCATATCCCAATTAAGTGGCTTAAGCCTATAATGAGTTTGACTCACAAAATGTATCGAAGGTTTGACTATTTATTTAAAAACACAAGTCTTATTTATAAACCTACTGTACTTTATTTCTAAAAGTTGTTAGTATATATACTCAACTTATGTGTTTCAAATTTCGAGTAAAATAATTGAATATAGAAGGAGAAATAAATACATAAGTATTTACATAAGACATTGACAACTGAGAGAGCAGAGCTGTGATTGGGTGGAATGTGACCCAATATCAACTCTCGGATGTGTCTGTTCTCCAAGAAAACGTGTGTTGAGTGGGTACCTATCTGAATTTCTACGTTGCCACACTTCACCATATTACAATTAATTTCCTAATTTAAGCTTATTTACGCCGATACATAATTTTTTTAACTTTTAAATACAAAAATATATTTGGTATTTATGTAGGAACAAAGTCAAGAAAGGCCGGTAAATTTAAAGGAATGACATGAAAGATTATAAAGTAATTTAAAAGGGATGTGCTTAGAAAACACACGTCAAACTCATTAGGATTAACTTCGGTTTCTTTGGTGTTGTGTTGAAGGAAGATGTCCAGGAAGCTGCAGGCTGGTTACATGGTAGCTTGCGGTGCATAATCAGATCAAATTTTGAGGTGCTATAGCTTACCTTTGTGCCTTATCAGTATTTGTCACCTATTTCGCTACAACTATATGAAGAGCTGTATTGGTAGAGCTGCTCTTTCATGAAATACAACTAATTGGATCAAGTGTACTTTAAGGACCCCAAATTTTCAAACTATACAACAAGTGTAGTTTAAGGACCCCAGTGTTAACCCAAGTGTAGTTTAAAGGGAGGGTGCGGGTATAATCAAACATTTGTTAATATGTGTTTAATGGAATCAGCATATTTAATTATGGATGATTACATACTCTGTTCATCTAAATAATACTTATTAAAGAAAAGAAAATTTAATTTATTTTGAAAAAGCGCCATCTAGTGACAAATAGCATAAGCTTTTTTCGAGTCATTGACGCCATCTTGCTGTGATTTCACAAACGTTGTGCAAAAAACTTTAGTATATCTGCGAGTGATAATATTAATTATAACTCTAAAAATACTTTATTTGTTAGTATATTGTATATAAATCACAAATTTATTTATTTATAGCTTATTTGGGAAGTTAATCAGACATTCTATAAACATTCATGAAGATTGTTCTGGAACGTTCTGGAAATAATGTAAACAGCGCCCTCTATGAGATGATCGCATAAGCTTATATTAACTAATAAAAACCCTATTTTCTCTGAAAATACAGTGATTTGAGATGAAACATTTCATATCCGTAACTAATCATTGTTTATTTATGATATTATGAAAAAATATTTGATATGAAAATTAGACGCACCCCCCCCCCCCCTTTAAGGACCCCAGATTGAGCTGGAGTCCTTAAACTACACTTGATCCAACTAATTTACTATGTAGGGATTCATAGAAAACTCCGGTTATTTATGGCAGACTCAAATAAATAAGTTCATTACTTAGGTAAGTTCACTATTCAGGACTCTACCAATCAGGAGTTCATTATAGAGGATTACTACTGTTAAATTATTGAATTGATTTTACATCCATTTCACTTACGTCTACTTCATGAAAAAGATCTTCGGACCAGTTATTTATGCGAGTCATGATTCTGATGCCTTTGATGTCCTGTTTCTGTTCCAAATCCACAACAAACCATGGGTCTGTGGTGTCGCGTTCCGCTCGGAAGTGATTTCTTCCTGAGTGTAAGACTCCATCTACAGCGTAAATAGTTTTGCTGTTGAAAGAAACCATCATATATTGAATGATGATATACTACATAATTAATTTAAATTTAATAGTGTTATTATAGCCATATCGCTGAAGTTAAAGGAAAATCAATACAAGATACTTTTGGAGAAATAGTCTAACATGGAGTTGGTAAATGAAATAAGATCACTTAATGAAACAGAAAAGCAATTTCATGAATAAAAGTCTAACAAAAATCGTGACTGAAAAGTACTCTAATATGGAGACAACACTCATGGATAGATAAGTAAAACGAAGAAATGATAGTAAATGAAGTATCTGATCAACAATGTAATTAGAAATTCACATTTAATGAAAATATAAACAGTACTTACAATTTGTAATTAGTGCTTGGGTTGATGTGGTGCGGTGTCGAGGTCACAGGTTTTTCCAGAGCTACGTTTGTCTTGCCAGTAAAGGGGATGTAAAAAGATTCATTCGAGGAGTGTCCCAACAGAATACAAACATCACCTTCGGAAAAAAGAACCGGGCCGTTAAAAAATTGGATCCCTGTACCCGGCCAAGTCACTATATCCACGAAAAAGATATAAGTAAATATTTTCTGAATACCCAAGCATCGTAGGTATATGATTTTGTGAATACCTATTCAGGTTTGAGTCGGGACTCATGCTTATTTGCTGTTTAATCAAGCAATAAACTTTAATAATTAGCGTCAACGCGGGCATTGCCCCGCACTTAGTGCACAAGTCCAATTATCTCTGAAACTATTAAAGATAGTAAAGATCTACAAGATGCAAAAGAAAGAAGTAGTCCCTTATTTTATACTCACAACACGGCTTAGCTCTATGACCAATGGTTAATAGTTATTCAACTTTTTCTAAGAAAAATTGCTACCCTAGCAAACAGGGCATTAATCCTGCACCACTCCAGGCATTATTCTGCATTGCAGGTTAATGACCTGCACCCCTATTAACTTGGAAACTAAGAAATCGATCCAAATTTGGATTACACCATCATAAAGAGCAGCTTCTAAACTCTTAGAAACAATGTTACAAGTACGCTACAACACTTGGAAATAGCGTCATGTGTTTGAACAAGTAACACCTATGAAAGTTAAGAGGCTCAATATTGAGCCACCTGAAAATATAATATTGAGCCACCTCAATATTGAGCCACCTGAAAATATTATATTGAGCCACCTGAAAATTTAATATTGAACCACCTGAAAATATAAATCGCACATAATTTACTATTACGAAAAATTTATAAGTTAAAATATACTTCAAATGTTGCACAGACATCATAAAATAGTTTAAGTTCATTTCTGTGAAGTCAGATTCACGTTACAGACAAGAATTTATTTCATATTACATTTTTTGTAGTTGCATAAATACTCCTGCATTATTGAACTTAAACTATTTTATGATGTATGTGCAACATTTGAAGTATATTTTAACTTATAACTTTTTCGTAATAGTAAATTATGTGCGATTTATATTTTCAGGTGGTTCAATATTAAATTTTCAGGTGGCTCAATATAATATTTTCAGGTGGCTCAATATTGAGCCTCTTAACTTTCATAGGTGTTACTTGTTCAAACACATGACGCTATTTCCAAGTGTTTTAGCGTACTTGTAACATTGTTTCTAAGAGTTTAGAAGCTGCTCTTTATGATGGTGTAATCCAAATTTGGATTGATTTCTTAGTTTCCAAGTTAATACGGGTGCAGGCCATTAACCTGCAATGCAGAAGTCAGATTCACGTTACAGACAAGAATTTATCTTATATTACGTTTTCTGTAGGTGCATAAATACTCCTGCATTATAAAAGTTTAGCCGGGCATCTTTTTGCACATACACTACACACTGTATATACACACTCGACACACTGTATGTATACACACTACACACTATGTATACACACTACACACTGTATGTATACACGCTACACAATTATCTATGGTTTTTATATCTTATCATGCTGAAAATTCAACATTTTATTGTACTGTAAAGGTGCGGGATAATGCCCTGCATATTTCTTTCCTGCCAGGCAAAACCCCGCACTACTTTGTTGCCATGTAGTCAATTTTTGGCTGACCTGAAACAAAAATATTAATTGGTATATTAAAGTACGCTAATTAACCTATAACATGTCTCAAACGTGATCAAATTTGATTGAGAATTGTGGATTCTGCAGCAAATCTTGCAAAATTATCTGATTTTACGAATGCAAATGTTTGGTGCCTAATTTTATAGTATCCTATTTAAAGAATATTTTAAAATATTTACCGAAACCTGACATGGATAATATTTGTCCTGAAGGATGAAAACCTGCTCTTTGCAATGCCTTAAACAGAAATTTAATTTTCCAAATAGTTTTGGAGATAAGGGGGGTGCGGGTTAATGCCCGCACATTCCAGGTGCGGGGGAATTACCCGAGTTGACGCTACTTATTTTCTATTTGATGATCTCTCAAAATATATTCCCAATGAAATATGGTATGAGGTTGAATATCTATCTCTTTATATTCATAACATACAGTATTTTTAAAATTTCGGTGAAAGTGAAATTGTTTCTCAATAAATAATGTTAAATATATTTAGGTAAACTCTTAGTTCATGTAGCTATTTCATTTAGGGACGTGAACTAGGAACCGATCCTAACACCCACATCCTATAGTTCACGTCCCTAATTAATATTGGGACGTGAACTAGGAAGGGAGTATTTTAAAATAAATTTTTCTTAAATTTAATTACCTTCTATTCAATTATAATATATTGCTAAAAACTAGTAATTGACTGAAAATCTAGTATCTTGACCACATATACAAATAATACTAAAAAGGAATATTTGAAATTGAATTGAAGTTCAGCAAATTTCTACAGATTCAGCAAATTGTTTCATATTTCATTATTTGCTAATATATAAATCAAAAAAATTAAAATAGGAAGGCGGTATTTGTATCGGTTTCTTAGTTCACTACCTTAAATGGAATAGGGACGTGGACTATAGGAATTCATGATAATGAATATAGCTATTTATATCGACATGGGGTTGGTTAATTTTTTTTTGTCCATGGGGTATTTGACCAGGGGTTCATTAAACGGGGAGGGTTTTGTACGGAGTGTATTTAGCACGTTTTTTTTTACCGTTGGTTTTTTATTCTGCACGGCGGTATTTGTCCTGTCACCAAGGTTACTTTACCTTCAAAATAGAGAGCACAGTTGCAGTTGCTCAGTGCGCAGAACAAGTAGCAGATAGTCTCATCGGTTACTGACATCCTTTCGGTGTTTCCTATGTTACTGACCCAAATGTTGGAAGGAGAACATCTTGCTGCTATCAGTTTATCGTCTGGACAGGAGAGGCCTGTCTCATCACACAACAAACTGCTCTCAGACCCAGAACAGATGAAAAGAAACCAGAATGCTATTCCCAGTCTGAACATGGCGAGATGGTGCTTCAGAGACTTATCTTCTTCAACTGAATATTCAGCTTCTGTTCAAATCAATCCACATAATAACTCAAAATCAATATGCATCAATAGCCAACGCCTAGCTACTTACTGTTAATGTACATTCACATGCTACAAATTTTTCGTCCAAATAATTCATAAAAAGAAAAATAGAGATGTAAGTTAATTACCATGTATAATAAGAGCTTGTGCCTAAGTGGTAAAGTATAAGTTTCTGTAAAGATGAAATTTAAAGTACATTCCTCTTTGAGATTATTTGAATGACGAATAAGAATTAATGTCATGACATCTGTTTAGTAATCTATATATTGATACGACAGTGTGTGCGTTAGTTTATGTATGTCACTTATTATAAACTGTGTCCATCAATTTATTGCACATCACTTATTTGTTATTGAATAAAATAATATTATTCGTACATGGGTAAAACTTGAGCCACTGGAAGATTGCTTATAAGTTAGTATCTTATTGAAATTTTATTTGAATCCATGCGAAATTTAGAAAGTTAAGGATATTTTGTATTTTGAAAGTATTTTTACTCTCAATTCTTTATTGCAGCTATATGAAAAGGCCAAATAATGGACGATTTACTACTACCTAGAGGCGAATAATTGTAACAGATCTTGCAGAAGGCAGGACTCTCCTAGATTTAACCAAATAAATGGGAAGAGATAAGAGAACTTTAATTTCTTTTATGGAGAACCCCAAGACCAAGCCAAGGAGTGATGAGAGTACGAGAGAAAGGGTTTCCCCCCTCGTGATATGCGAATATTACGCATGCGGTTATAAGGCAGCCAAATATCACCAGTGTCTCCATTTTGACAAAGCTGGCATAGGTCCTATGTCCAGATCATAATTTCGGACATTATCGTAAGGATTTTTTTATATTGAATTTACGACGAATGACGATAGCCTAAAAGTGTTTTAAAGGCATAATAATTTTGATTGGTTCTTTTCTCGAATCTTTAATTGTTGTAGAAACATGATGATTATATAACCGATTGTAATCACCTATAGAAAGCCGATTATTTGCGATCATAATTTTGCAACTGGTTGCTTATAGTGACCAGCCGCCTATTGTGTTCAAATCACTTAGAACTATTATTGAGACATTAAATCTCAAATAAAAATGACATGAAAGGATTGTTTCAAATTCACAAATCTAACACTTCTTATTTCCGAGTTAAGGGTCAGTTTCTTAATTGCAATAATGTCAGGAAATATATATATTAGTTATAAGATATGGCAGACTGAAAAGTAGCCAAGAAATTACATGGGGATAATATGGTTTTACATTCACAGGGAATGTTACCTTGGGAGAAGGTTGGTTCAATGTGCCGACCCCATTATTATTATCCATGTATTGTTCTGAGGTTGAATTTGAGAATTAATCTTTCCTTTATATTAATGGCCTCATTTTTTTTAGTAACAGTCTTTGCTGATTACGGTCCAATGTAAATAAAATATTGATATGGTATTTAAAACTAAATTCTAAGATACTTTTGTTAGAACCATATTTTGATAAAATTAATATTAAATTTTTTATAGAATTAATTCCAAATTCAATTATATTAATTATTTTATAACAGCTTTTAAAACTTAAATTCAATTATATTGTTTTTGGTCTAAAATTTCAGATAATATTAGTGTTTGTTACTGATTTAATCGAAAAAAAAAATTCAGAATTTTTTATATCAGATATTTCAAAATACCCGTACAATGAATTTTGACGATTTTCGTCTTCTTCTGTTTCTTTAAGAAAATTCTATATTTTTGAAATTTCTAATATCCTTTTATTTTTCTCTTTCAATGTAGTTCGATTAATTCATTTGCACTTGTTCACTAATTAATTTTGTGACAAAGAAATATAAAATGAATCAAAAAATTTAAAAGTGAAAATTTTGAAAAAATCATGAAGAATTTAAAAAAAAAATTTAATATTGATTTTATCGGAAAAATGACAATAAACAATAGTTTATTAGAATTTAATTTTTCATATCAAATAAATATATAAGCGACATTGGACTCTAAAGGAAGAAGACGGTCCATGGAGAAACTATACAACTGAGATACAAGCCGTATAAATTCTAAAAGCCTGTGACGAAAGTTTTGATACTAACTAATCTGACGCTGAAGAAAAAGATTGTACTTCTAGTTTATGATTCCCGATAAGACTATCTAAAAGAATTCTCAGCACAAAGAGTAGTAACAAATATAATATGATGAGAAAAATTAACCCCATTAGTTGGAACTGGGAACAATAAAACAATTGCTTGGAGAGGACCACCTCTAACAAAATACTCAAATATAATTTTATGAATTACTTCAAGTCTACATTAAAAGGTTATAGAACTGCTGTGACATTTAAATTTACTGAATATCAATATAAATGAATCAATGAAATTTGTCTCTCAAGTATTTATTGAGTGAGTTACGATATTTTTAGAAAATTAAACACACTATTTGAATTAAATAATCACTCTGATAATTATAATATATAATTATATATATATTGATATATTTGTTTACGTAAACCTAGCTAATTAAGCTATAGTTATTAAATGAATATTGAAAAACTTAACTGCGTTTTTCATTAATTTTAATAAATTGTAAAGTCACTATTTCTCAAATCTTGTGGAAAGGAGAGTATTCTTTTCAGTTGAAATTATTCACAAACGAGATTTCTGTTCGTCACTGTAAATAGATATAGTTGGCAACACTTCTCCATTCCACAAGATTCAAACTCATCATTCTACAAGCTTATACCAGCAGATCAGATTCAGCCGTCTTAAAGCAAGGTGATAAGTCCATCTGTCACAGTGTGAGCACATCTATCGGTGGAAGTCAGGAGGTACCCCTATCTGCTCGTGTATCCTAACGGTAGTTCCTGCCATACTTGGTGTCCACTAGAACGGAGGGGAAGCCTGGGGTTGAGCGTAGTCTTCGAACACTTTGTCAGACGCATTTATAAACCATAGGTGAACTACTCATGGTCGAGAGTTGTACTTACCTGTTATATGCAGTCTTATACTCTCATTACTAGCTAGGTGAACCATTATATGGTTAATACTTTCCACAAGATTTTAGGAGTGAATGGTGACTATTTTTTCTATGTAATTTTTCATTTTCTAATTTAGATTTTGATTTATTTTTAGATTCAAATTAAGGAGAAGCAACTGGTCAAAGAGTGGGGCGACCACAGATTCCCATTCCTTAATTCGGGGAAACTTTACGGCATTTTCACATTTATAATTCTAAAGAACACTCTCAATAGGTTTTTGTAATTAAATGTAGGTAGTTTTTTGTGTAATTTAGTTAAAGATATATAATAGTATTAAAATTGTGCCGTGATTTATTCTTTCGAAAACCAGTTGTAGTCAGTAGTATTTTTCAGCTACTTTTTCCAATTGAATAAAGGTGAAAATATTTTAACGGGCGGCATGTAAATTTTGAAGAGATGAATATCATTTCTATACAATAACTATCACAAATAAATCATAAATTCATTTCTTTCGTTCTCACAAGTCACTGTTCAAACTAAAACTTCAATCTCATTGATCAACAGATAATCAACTGCTCCCTGTCTTTTCTTGACTCCGACATAGCGAAACTGTTTCCCCGACCTCCGATCCAGAATGGTGTAGTTCCAAAGTCTTTTCTTGTTTGCCAGAGTTTGTACAGAGCCGAGGAGTTGGTAGTTTGTGAAGTCTCCATCTATGGCCAAGAAATTGCCACCGTAAATCTAGTCGAAAAAAAGTAATAGAAACTTAAGTAGAAGAAAATATTCCAGTATATGTAAATGACAGTCCTAACTGTTTTCAGAAAGTTTATCCACCATTAACTTGATAGCATGATTCATTATTATAAAACTTTCTTCATTCCTTTTCAATTTTTACTCATTAGTTACCGGAAAATTCTTATGAATCTTGCAAAAAGATTCCGTCAACTAATCATCACGATATCAGAATTTGTAAAACTCAGTGATAAATGTTGGTGATATAGTACTAGAACTGTAAATTCTGTACTATACTGTAAATGTTCTGATGCTTAACAAAATGGAACAGTGTTTCGTTTCAGAGGGCAAACTCCTTTGAATTTAGTCAAATGGTAATAGAAAATGATGAGAATTAGAATGAAGTATAAACTGTAAGCCATAGGAGATTACAAAAAATTAATTTAATAATTCGAAGTTTAACATTTGTTTCAATATTTATACCCCAACTTGTATATCCTGAAAGCAGAATTCCGTTTTAGAGTACAGGCAGACCCCGCTTTAAGTATACCCCGCTTTTATAACAGGACAAAAAATTAAAATGGAGTTGATCTCGAGCTTACTAACATCAGTTGTACAGGAAAATTACTTTGAACAGTTTTTTTATATTGAAGGAACCACACAAAATATAGTAAATAGTATTAGTGTACCATGCAAATGTTCTTTGATTCTTTTTCAATAGAAAAAAAAATTAAAGTTAAAACGTTATAAACTTAAAGCGGTGTCTACCCCGCTTTAAGAACAATTTCTAAGTTAATGTGAGGTACGATTTTTGACTTAATGCGGGGGCTGCCTGCAATTAAACTAGAATAAACTGAACAGCTAGACTTATTAAGATTTACGATTATTAACGCTTGATTAAATTGGTTATAAATAATCATATCCCAATTAAGTGGCTTAACCCTATAATGAGTTTGACTCACAAAATGTATCGAAGGTTTGACTATGTATTTAAAAACACATGTCTTATTTATAAACCTACTGTACTGTATTTTAAAAGTTGTTAGTATATATACTAAACTTATGTGTTTCAAATTTCGAGTAAAATTATTGAATATATAAGGAGAAATAAATACATAAGTATTTACATAAGACATTGACAACTGAGAGAGCTGAGCTGTGATTGGGTGGAATGTGACCCAATATCAACTCTCGGATGTGTCTGTTCTCAAAGAAAACGTGTGTTGAGTAGGTACCTATCTGAATTTCTACGTTGCCACACTTCACCATATTACAATTAATTTCCTAATTTAAGCTTATTTACGCCGATACATAATTTCTTTTAACTTTTAAATACAAAAATATATTTGGTATTTATGTAGGAACAAAGTCAAGAAAGGCCGATAAATTTAAAGGAATGACATGAAAGATTATAAAGTAATTTAAAATGGATGTGCTTAGAAAACACACGTCAAATTCATTAGGATTAACTTCGGCTTCTTTGGTGTTGTGTTGGAATGAAGATGTCCAGGAAGCTGCAGGCTGGTTACATGGTAGCTTGCGGTGCATAATCAGATCAAATTTTGAGGTGCTATAGCTTACCTTTGTGCCTTATCAGTATTTGTCACCTATTTCGCTACAACTATATGAAGAGCTGTATTGGTAGAGCTCCTCTTTCATGAAATACAACTAATTGGATCAAGTGTACTTTAAGGACCCCAAATTTTCGAACTATACAAGTGTAGTTTAAGGACCCCAGTGAATTTTTGAATGCATCTATGCTACGGCGTTCTGCATGTATGACTGCTATCAAATCGAAATAATTCTTCTACTACGGTATTCAGAGCAACGAAAAAATTCCAAGCAGAAATTCTACCTCTACTTGGTGAAGATTCACTACCTCCCATTGAATGGATGAAGCAAAGACAACTATCTAGTTAAAACGATAGCAATATTGTGAAATAATAACAAAAAGTTACCCAATATAAGGAAATCATAACTAACATATGAATATATATAATCATTTTAATGAAATAAAATCATTATAAGGAAATAAAATCATTATAAGAATATAAGGATACTTTAAGGACCCCAAATTGTCAAACTATGTAGTTGAAGGACCCCAGTGTTAACCCAAGTGTAGTTTAAAGGGAGGGTGCGGGTATAATCAAACATTTGTTAATATGTGTTTAATGGAATCAGCATATTTAATTATGGATGATTACATACTCTGTTCATCTAAATAATACTTATTAAAGAAAAGAAAATTTAATTTATTTTGAAAAAGCGCCATCTAGTGACAAATAGCATAAGCTTTGCTCGAGTCATTGACGCCATCTTGCTGTGACTTCACAAACGTTGTGCAAAAAACTTTAGTATATCTGCAAGTGATATTATTAATTATAACTCTAAAAATACTTTATTTGTTAGTATATTGTATATAAATCACAAATTTATTTATTTATAGCTTATTTGGGAAGTTAATCAGACATTCTATAAACATTCATGAAGATTGTTCTGGAACGTTCTGGAAATAATGTAAACAGCGCCATCTATGAGATGATCGCATAAGCTTATATTAACTAATAAAAACCCTATTTTCTCTGTAAATACAGTGATTTGAGATGAAACATTTCATATCCGTAACTAATCATTGTTTATTTATGATATTATGGAAAAATATTTGATATGAAAATTAGACGCACCCCCCCCCCCCTTTAAGGACCCCAGATTGAGCTGGGTCCTTAAACTACACTTGATCCAACTAATTTACTATGTAGGGATTCATAGAAAACTCCGGTTATTTATGGCAGACTCAAATAAATAAGTTCATTACTTAGGTAAGTTCACTATTCAGGACTCTACCAATCAGGAGTTCATTATAGAGGATTACTACTGTTAAATTATTGAACTGATTTTACATCTATTTCACTTACGTCTACTTCATGAAAAAGATCTTCGGACCAGTTATTTATGCGAGTCATGATTCTGATGCCTTTGATGTCCTGTTTCTGTTCCAAATCCACAACAAACCATGGGTCTGTGGTGTCGCGTTCCGCTCGGAAGTGATTTCTTCCTGAGTGTAAGACTCCATCTACAGCGTAAATAGTTTTGCTGTTGAAAGAAACCATCATATATTGAATGATGATATACTACATAATTAATTTAAATTTAATAGTGTTATTATAGCCATATCGCTGAAGTTAAAGGAAAATCAATACAAGATACTTTTGGAGAAATAGTCTAACATGGAGTTGGTAAATGAAATAAGATCACTTAATGAAACAGAAAAGCAATTTCATGAATAAAGTCTAACAAAAATCGTGACTGAAAAGTACTCTAATATGGAGACAACACTCATGGATAGATAAGTTAAACGAAGAAATGATAGTAAATGAAGTATCTGATCAACAATGTAATTAGAAATTCACATTTTATGAAAATATAAACATTACTTACAATTTGTAATTAGTGCTTGGGTTGATGTGGTGCGGTGTCGAGGTCACAGGTTTTTCCAGAGCTACGTTTGTCTTGCCAGTAAAGGGGATGTAAAAAGATTCATTCGAGGAGTGTCCCAACAGAATACAAACATCACCTTCGGAAAAAAGAACCGGGCCGTTAAAAAATTGGATCCCTGTACCCGGCCAAGTCACTATATCCACGAAAAAGATATAAGTAAATATTTTCTGAATACCCAAGCATCGTAGGTATATGATTTTGTGAATACTTATTCAGGTTTGAGTCGGGACTCATGCTTATTTGCTGTTTAATCAAGCAATAAACTTTAATAATTAGCGTCAACGCGGGCATTGCCCCGCACTTAGTGCACAAGTCCAATTATCTCTGAAACTATTAAAGATAGTAAAGATCTACAAGATGCAAAAGAAAGAAGTAGTCCCTTATTTTATACTCACAACACGGCTTAGCTCTATGACCCTTATTAACTTGGAAACTAAGAAATCGATCCAAATTTGGATTACACCATCATAAAGAGCAGCTTCTAAACTCTTAGAAACAATGTTACAAGTACGCTACAACACTTGGAAATAGCGTCATGTGTTTGAACAAGTAACACCTATGAAAGTTAAGAGGCTCAATATTGAGCCACCTGAAAATATAATATTGAGCCACCTCAATATTGAGCCACCTCAATATTGAGCCACCTGAAAATATTATATTGAGCCACCTGAAAATTTAATATTGAACCACCTGAAAATATAAATCGCACATAATTTACTATTACGAAAAATTTATAAGTTAAAATATACTTCAAATGTTGCACAGACATCATAAAATAGTTTAAGTTCATTTCTGTTAAGTCAGATTCACGTTACAGACAAGAATTTATTTCATATTACATTTTTTGTAGTTGCATAAATACTCCTGCATTATTGAACTTAAACTATTTTATGATGTATGTGCAACATTTGAAGTATATTTTAACTTATAACTTTTTCGTAATAGTAAATTATGTGCGATTTATATTTTCAGGTGGTTCAATATTAAATTTTCAGGTGGCTCAATATAATATTTTCAGGTGGCTCAATATTGAGCCTCTTAACTTTCATAGGTGTTACTTGTTCAAACACATGACGCTATTTCCAAGTGTTTTAGCGTACTTGTAACATTGTTTCTAAGAGTTTAGAAGCTGCTCTTTATGATGGTGTAATACAAATTTGGATTGATTTCTTAGTTTCCAAGTTAATACGGGTGCAGGCCATTAACCTGCAATGCAGAAGTCAGATTCACGTTACAGACAAGAATTTATCTTATATTACGTTTTCTGCAGGTGCATAAATACTCCTGCATTATAAAAGTTTAGCCGGGCATCTTTTTGCACATACACTACACACTGTATATACACACTCGACACACTGTATGTATACACACTACACACTATGTATACACACTACACACTGTATGTATACACGCTACACAATTATCTATGGTTTATATATCTTATCATGCTGAAAATTCAACATTTTATTGTACTGTAAAGGTGCGGGATAATGCCCTGCATATTTTTTTCCTGCCAGGCAAAACCCCGCACTACTTTGTTGCCATGTAGTCAATTTTTGGCTCACCTGAAACAAAAATATTAATTGGTATATTAAAGTACGCTAATTAACCTATAACATGTCTCAAACGTGATCAAATTTGATTGAGAATTGTGGATTCTGCAGCAAATCTTGCAAAATTATCTGATTTTACGAATGCAAATGTTTGGTGCCTAATTTTATAGTATCCTATTTAAAGAATATTTTAAAATATTTACCGAAACCTAACATGGATAATATTATTTGTCCTGAAGGATGAAAACCTGCTCTTTGCAATGCCTTAAACAGAAATTTAATTTTCCAAATAGTTTTGGAGATAAGGGGGGTGCGGGTTAATGCCCGCACATTTCAGGTGCGGGGGAATTACCCGAGTTGACGCTACTTATTTTCTATTTGATGATCTCTCAAAATATATTCCCAATGAAATATGGTATGAGGTTGAATATCTATCTCTTTATATTCATAACATACAGTATTTTTAAAATTTCGGTGAGAGTGAAATTGTTTCTCAATAAATAATGTTAAATATATTTAGGTAAACTCTTAGTTCATGTCCCTATTTCATTTAGGGACGTGAACTAGGAACCGATCCTAACACCCACATCCTATAGTTCACGTCCCTAATTAATATTGGGTCATGAACTAGGAAGGGAGTATTTTAAAATAAATTTTTCTTAAATTTAATTACCTTCTATTCAATTATAATATATTGCTAAAAACTAGTAATTGACTGAAAATCTAGTATCTTGACCACATATACAAATAATACTAAAAAGGAATATTTGAAATTGAATTGAAGTTCAGAAAATTTCTACAGATTCAGCAAATTGTTTCATATTTCATTATTTGCTAATATATAAATCAAATAAAAAAAAATTAAAATAGGAAGGCGGTATTTGTATCGGTTTCTTAGTTCACTACCTTAAATGGAATAGGGACGTGAACCATAGGAATTCATGATAATGAATATGACTATTTATATCGACATGGGGTTGGTTATTTCTTTTTTGTCCAGGGGGTATTTGACCAGGGGTTCATTAAACGGGGAGGGTTTTGTACGGAGTGTATTTAGCACGTTTTTTTTTACCGTTGGTTTTTTATTCTGCACGGCGGTATTTGTCCTGTCACCAAGGTTACTTTACCTTCAAAATAGAGAGCACAGTTGCAGTTGTTCAGTGCGCAGAACAAGTAGCAGATAGTCTCATCGGTTACTGACATCCTTTCGGTGTTTCCTATGTTACTGACCCAAATGTTGGAAGGAGAACATCTTGCTGCTATCAGTTTATCGTCTGGACAGGAGAGGCCTGTTTCATCACACAACAAACTGCTCTCAGACCCAGAACAGATGAAAAGAAACAAGAATGCTATTCCCAGTCCGAACATGGCGAGATGGTGCTTCAGAGACTTACCTTCTTCAACTGAATATTCAGCTTCTGTTCAAATCAATCCACATAATAACTCAAAATCAATATGCATCAATAGCCAACGCCTAGCTACTTACTGTTAATGTACATTCACATGTTACAAATTTTTCGTCCAAATAATTCATAAAAAGAAAAATAGAGATGTAAGTTAATTACCATGTATAATAAGAGCTTGTGCCTAAGTGGTAAAGTATAAGTTTCTGTAAAGATGAAATTTAAAGTACATTCCTCTTTGAGATTATTTGAATGACGAATAAGAATTAATGTCATGACATCTGTTTAGTAATCTATATATTGATACGACAGTGTGTGTCATTTATTGCAGATCACTTATTTGTTATTGAATAAAATAATATTAATCTTACATGGGTAAAACTTGAGCCACTGGAAGATTGCTTATAAGTTAGTATCTTATTGAAATTTTATTTGAATCCATGCGAAATTTAGAAAGTTAAGATATTTTGTATTTTGAAAGTATTTTTACTCTCAATTATTTATTGCAGCTATATGAAAAGGCCAAATAATGGACGTTACTACTACCTAGAGGCGAATAATTGTATCAGATCTTGCAGAAGGCAGGTCTCCTCTAGATTTAACCAAATGAATGGGAAGAGATATGAGAACTTTAATTTCTTTTGTGGAGAACCCCAAGACCAAGCCAAGGAGTGATGAGAGTACGAGAGAAAGGGTTTTCCCCCCTCGTGATATGCGAATATTACGCATGCGGTTATAAGGCAGCCAAATATCACCACTGTCTCCATTTTGACAAAGCTGGCATAGGTCCTATGTCCAGATCATAATTTCGGACATTATCGTAAGGATTTTTTTATATTGAATTTACGACGAATGACGATAGCCTAAAAGTGTTTTAAAGGCATAATAATTTTGATTGGTTCTTTTTTCGAATCCTTTATTGTTGTAGAATCATTATAATTATATAACCGATTGTAATCACCTATAGAAAGCCGATTATTTGCGATCATAATTTTGCAACTGGTTGCTTATAGTGACCAGCCGCCTATTGTGTTCAAATCACTTAGAACTATTATTGAAACATTAAATCTCAAATAAAAATGACATGAAAGGATTGTTTCATATTCACAAATCTAGCACTTTTTATTTCCGAGTGAAGGGTCAGTTTCTTAATTGCAATAATGTCAGGAAATATATATATTAGTTATAAGATATGGCAGACTGAAGAGTAGCCAAGAAATTACATGGGGATAATATGGTTTTACATTCACAAGGAATGTTAGCTTGGGAGAAAGTTGGTTCAATGTGCCGAACCCATTATCATTATCCATGTATTGTTCGGAGGTTGAATTTGAGAATTAATCTTTCCTTTATATTAATGGCCTCATTTTTTTTAGTAACGGTCTTTGTTAATCACGGTCCAATGTAAATAAAATATTGATATGGTTTGTAAAACTAAATTCTAAGATACTTTTGTTAGAACCATATTTTGATAAAATTAATATTAAAATTTTTATAGAATTAATTCCAAATTCAATTATATTAATTATTTTATCACAGCTTTTAAAACTTTAATTCAATATATATTGTTTTGGTCTAAAATTTCAGATAATATTAGCGTTTGTTACTTATTTAATCGAAAAAAATCATAATTTTTTATGATATCAGATATTTCAAAATACTCGAACAATGAATTTTGGCTATTTTTCGTCTTCTTCTGTTTCTTTAAAAAAATTCCATATTTTTGAAATATCTAATATCCTTTTCTTTTTCTCTTTCAATGTAGTTCGATTAATTCATTTGCTCTTGTTCACTAATTAATTTTGTAACAAAGAAATATAAAAGGAATCAAAAAATTTAAAAGTGAAAATTTTGAAAAAATCATGAAGAATTTTTTTTTAATTTTTTAATATTGATTTAATCGGAAAAAAGTCAATAAGCAACAGTTTATTAGAATTTAATTTTTCATATCAAATAAATATATAAGCGACATTGGACTCTAAAGGAAGAAGACGGTCCATGGAGAAACTATTCAACTGAGATACAAGCCGTATAAAATTCTAAATACCTGTGACGAAAATTATGATACTCACTAATCTGACGCTGAAGAAAAAGATTGTACTTCTAGTTTATGATTCCCGATAAGACTATCTAAAAGAATTCTCAGCACAAAGAGTAGTAACAAATATAATATGATGAGAAAAATTAACCCCATTACTTGGAACTGGGAACAATGAAAAAATTGCTTGAAGAGGACCACCTCTAAAGCCCCGTCCAGACGGTCAAATTTTTCAGAGAAGTGACAAACTTAATGACAAACTAAATAACGATAACTTCCTAGCGTCAGCAAACCGTCAAACTTTTCATCAGTTTTCTTATTCCAACATGTTGGATATCGTCAGCAAAAAGTTTGTCAAACTATTTGCTGACGATAAAGTTTGAAGTACAAACTGACTTTCCGGCAATAATATTTTTTTATTTGCGCGTCATTTTAGTTTATTACAGCTAGGTACACCTACAAAAACCTCATTTTTTTCAAACTTAGTTAGTATCTATCTAGTTACAATGGCAGACGACAGACTCTTTAATACTTGGTTGTATTAGATCTAAGTTATAGGTAGGCTACCTACGTTGTGAATTAGTTTTCTATGATCTATTTTTGACTATCCTTTTCAAGACGATATTTTGTCATTAAAACAAATTATTTTTTCTGGTTTCTTACTGTTCTAAATTTAAAAAATATACATACCAAGTTATATAATTTTTATTTTCACGATATATAACATTAATTTTGACGAAACTGACGCCAGTGAACCTCAAACTTTTGGCGAGAAAATTTGACCGTGTAGACACTCCTTGAAAACTGACGATAAGTTTGTCATTAAGTTTGTCACTTCTCTAAAAAATTTGACCGTCTGGACGGGGCTTAACAAAATACTAAAATATAATTTTACGGATTACTTCAACTCTACATCAACAGGTTATAGAACTGCTGTTACATTTAAATTTACTGAATATCATAAATCCATCAATGAAATTTGTCTCTCAAGTATTTATTGGGTGAGTTATGATATTTTTAAAAAATAAAACACACTGTTTGAATTAAATTATCACTGATAATTATAATATATTATGTTTACGTAAACCTAGCTAATTAAGCTATAATTATTAAATGAATATTGAAAAACTTAACTGCGTTTTTCATTAATTTTAATAAATTGTAAAGTCACTATTTCTCAAATCTTGTGGAAAGGAGAGTATTCTTTTTAGTTAAAATTATTCACAAACGAGATTTCTGTTCGTCACTGTAAATAGATATAGTTAGCAACACTTCTCCATTCCACAAGAGTCAAACTCATCATTCTACAAACTTATACCAGCAAATCAGATTCTGCCGTCTTAGAGCAAGGTGATAGGTCCATCTGTCACAGTGTGAGCACACCTATCGGTGGAAGTCAGAAGGTACCCCTATCTGCTCGTGTATCCTAACGGTAGTTCCAGCCATACTTGGTGTCCACTAGAACGAAGGGGAAGCCTGGGGTTGGGCATAGTCTTCGGACACTTTGTCAGACGCATTTATAAACCATAGGTGAGCTACTCATGGTCGAGAGTAGTACATACCTGTATTATGCCGTCTTATACTCTCATTACTAGCTAGGTGAACCTTTATATGAATTAATACTTTCCACAAGATTTAAGGAGTGAATGGTGACTATTTTTCTATATAATTTTTCATTTTCTAATTTAGATTTCTGATTTATTTCTAGATTCAAATTAAGGAGAAGCAGCTGGTCAAAGAGTGGAGCGACCACAGATTCCCATTTCTTCATTCGGGGAAACTTTACGGCATTTTCACATTTATAATTCTAAAGAACACTCTCAATAGGTTTTTGTAATTAAATGTAGGTAGTTTTTTGTGTAATTTAGTTAAAAATATATAATATTAAAATTGTGTCGTGATTTATTCCTTCGAAAACCAGTTGTAGTCAGTAGTATTTTTCAGCTACTTTTTCCAATTGAATAAAGGTGAAAATATTTTAACGTGCGGCATGTAAATTTTGAAGAGATAAATATCATTTCTTTACAATAACTATCACAAATAAATCATAAATTCATTTCTTTTGTTCTCACAAATCACGGTTCAAACTAAGACTTCAATCTCATTGATCAACAGATAATCAACTGCTCCCTGTCTTTTCTTGACTCCGACATAGCGAAACTGTTTCCCCGACCTCCAATCCAGAATGGTGTAGTTCCAAAGTCTTTTCTTGTTCGCCAGAGTTTGTACAGAGCCGAGGAGTTGGTAGTTTGTGAAGTCTCCATCTATGGCCAAGAAATTGCCACCGTAAATCTAGTCGAGAAAAAGTAATAGAAACTTAAGTAAAAGAAAATATTCCAGTATATGTAAATGACAGTCATAACTGTTTTCAGAAAGTTTATCCACCATTAACTTGATAGAATGATTCATTATTATGAAACTTTCTTCATTCCTTTTCAATTTTTACTCATTAGTTACTGGAAAATTCTTATGAATCTTGCAAAAAGATTCAGTCAACTAATCATCACGATATCAGAATTTGTAAAACTCAGTGATAAATGTTGGTTCTGATATAGTACTAGAACTGTAAATTCTGTGCTATACTGTAAATGTTCTGATGCTTAATGAAATGGAACAGTGTTTCGTTTCAGAGGGCAAACTCCTTTGAATTTAGTCAAATGGTAATAGAAAATGATGAGAATTAGAATGTAGTATAAACTGTAAGCCATAGGAGATTATAAAAAAATTATTTAATAATTCGAAGTTTAATATTTGTTTCAATATTTATGCCCCAACTTGTATATCCTGAAAGCAGAATTCCGTTTTAGAGTACAGGCAGACCCCGCTTTAAGTATACCCCGCTTTTATAACAGGACAAAAAATTAAAATGGAGTTGACCTCGAGCTTACTTAACATCAGTTGTACAGGAAAATTACTTTGAACAGTTTTTTTATATTGAAGGAACCACACAAAATATAGTACATAGTATTAGTGTACCATGCAAATGTTCTTTGATTCTTTTTCAATAGAAAAAGAAAAAATTAGAGTAAAAACGTTATAAACTTAAAGCGGTGTCTACTCCGCGCTTTAAGAACAATTTCTAAGTTAATGTGAGGTACGATTTTTGACTTAATGCGGGGGCTGCCTGCAATTAAACTAGAATAAACTGAAAAGCTAGACTTATTAAGATTTACTATTATTAAGGCTTGATTAAATTGGTTATAAATAATCATATCCCAATTAAGTGGCTTAACCCTATAATGAGTTTGACTCACAAAATGTATCGAAGGTTTGACTATTTATTTAAAAACACTTGTCTTATTTATAAACCTACTGTACTGTATTTTAAAAGTTGTTAGTATATATGCTCAACTTATGTGTTTCAAATTTCGAGTAAAATTATTGAATATATAAGGAGAAATAAATACATAAGTATTTACATAAGACATTGACAACTGAGAGAGCAGAGCTGTGATTGGGTGGAATGTGACCCAATATCAACTCGCGGATGTGTCTGTTCTCCAAGAAAACCTGTGTTGAGTGGGTACCTATCTGAATTTCTACGTTGCCACACTTCACCATATTACAATTAATTTCCTAATTTAAGCTTATTTACGCCGATACATAATTTTTTTAAACTTTTAAATACAAAAATATATTTGGTATTTATGTAGGAACAAAGTCAAGAAAGGCCGATAAATTTAAAGGAATGACATGAAAGATTATAAAGTAATTTAAAATGGATGTGCTTAGAAAACACACGTCAAACTCATTAGGATTAACTTCGGTTTCTTTGGTGTTGTGTTGGAATGAAGATGTCCAGGAAGCTGCAGGCTGGTTACATGGTAGCTTGCGGTGCATAATCAGAT
>CANNZV010003782.1:0-54502 GCA_947561585.1 Caprella mutica | reverse complement strand
CTACACTTGATCCAACTAATTTACTATGTAGGGGATTCATAGAAAGGGAAAACTCCGGTTATTTATGGCAGACTCAAATAAATAAGTTCATTACTTAGGTAAGTTCACTATTCAGGACTCTACCAATCAGGAGTTCATTATAGAGGATTTCTACAGTTAAATTAGTGAACTGATTTTACATCCATTTCACTTACGTCTACTTCATGAAAAAGATCTTTGGACCAGTTATTTATGCGAGTCATGATTCTGATGCCTTTGATGTCCTGTTTCTGTTCCAAATCCACAACAAACCATGGGTCTGTGGTGTCGCGTTCCGCTCGGAAGTGTCTTGTTCCTTCGTGATTTATTCCATCTACAGCGTAAATAGTTTTGCTGTTGAAAGAAACCATCATATATTGAATGATGATATACTACATAATTAATTTAAATTTAATAGTGTTATTATAGCCATATCGATGCAGTCAAAGGAAAAACCAATCAAGAAACTTTGGAGAAATAGTCTTACATGGAGTTGGTAAATGAAATAAGATCACTTAATGAAACAGAAAAGCAATTTCATGAATAAAGTCTAACAAAAATCGTGACTGAAAATTACTCTAATATGGAGACACCACTCATGGATAAAAAAAGTTAAACGAAGATCAACAATGTAACTAGAAATTCACATTTTATGAAAATATAAACATTACTTACAATTTGTGCTTAGAGTTGATGTGGTGCGGTGTGGAGGGTCACAGGTTTTTCAGAGCTACGTTTTGTCTTTCCATAAAGGGGATGTAGAAAGAACCGTTCGAGGAGTGTCCCAACAGAATACAAACATCACCTTCGGAAAAAGAATCGGGCCGTTAAAAAATTGGTTCCCTGTACCCGACCGAGTCACTATATTCATGAAGAAGATATAAGTAAATAGTTTCTAAATACCCAAACATCGTACGTATATGATTTTTGAATACCTATTCAGGTTTGAAACTGGACTCATGTTTATTTGCTGTTTAATCATGCAATAAACTTTGATACTTTACCTATTCTCTATCTGATAATCTCTCAAAATATTCTCAATGAAATATGATATCAGGTTGAATATTTATATCTTTATATTTATAATATACAGTATTTTTAAATTTTCAGCAAAAGTGTCTTCCGGTGAAAGTGAAATTGTTTCTCAATAAATAATGTTAAATATATTTAAGTAAACTCTCAGTTCATGTTCCTATTTCATTTAGGGACGTGAACTAGGAACCGATCCTAACACACACATCCTATAGTTCACGTCCCTTATTAATATTGGGACGTGAACTAGGAAGGTAGTAATTTTAAATTAATTTTTCTTGAATTTAATTACCTTTTATCCGATTATGATGTACTGCTAAAAAATATAAATTGACCGAAAATCTAGTATCTTGACTACATATCCAAATAATACTAATAAAGAATATTTGATATGAATTGAAGTTTAGCAAATTGATACATATTTTATTATTTGTTAATATATAAATCAAATAAAAATATACAATTAAAATAGGACGTTTACCCCCTTCCTAGTTCACATCCTCTAAATCAATCATAGGGGACGTAAACTATGAAGGTAGTATTTGGATCAATTCATAGTTCACGTCCATAAATGAAATAGGGACGTGAACTAGACATTTACCTATATTTCTAATAATGAATAAAGCTATTTATATCGAAGGGGGTTTGTTTCTTGTTTTTTTTTTCAAGGGGTATGTGACCAGGGGGTTATCGCACGGGAGTGGGGGGGGGGTGTTGTCCGAATGATATTTTGGGCGATTTTCATTTTTTGACCGCTGTTTTTTTTTTTTTTTTTTTTTTTTTTAGCACGGCGGTATTTGTCCTGTCACCAAGGTTACTTTACCTTCAAAATAGAGAGCACAGTTTGCAGTTTTTTAGTGCGCAGAACAAGTAGCAGATAGTCTCATCGGTTACTGACATCCTTTCGGTGTTTCCTTTGTTACTGGCCCAAAAGTTGGAAGGAGAACATCTTGCTGCTATCAGATTATCGTCTGGACAGGAAAGGCCTGTCTTCTCACACAACAAACTGCTCTCAGACCCAAAACAGATGAAAAGAAACAAGAATGCTCTCCCAGTCTGAACATGGCGAGATGGTGCTTCTGAGACTTACCTTCTTCAACTGAAATATTCAACTTCTGTTCAAATCAAGCCAAATAATAACCTAAAATCAATATACATCAGGTAGCCAACGCCTAGCTACTTAATGGTAATGTACATTCACATGCTCTAAATTGTTCTTCCGAATAATTCACTTGAAATTTATTAATCTTTCGACTAAGTCACTGAATGCCACAGCGTTTGTAAATTAGTTGCCATGGAAAAGTACCTAAGTGGCAGGGTATCAGTTCAGATTACTTGCGTGAGGATAAAATATAGAGAGTACGTTTCTTTCATATGTTATTTTAAACTTACATTAGAATTAATTCCACAATCTTTTATAGCTACTATGTAAAATTAATATCAGGTTGCATTAATAAACCATGGCAAACAACCTGGTGAAATATATCGATGCATTTGTTAGGTGAAATATGTACCTACTGTCATTGGATGCATATGTTTTGCAGAAACTTAGAGAACATAAAGATAAAAGCACATAAAAATTAGGCATTACGTTAAATGTGATACAGCTTTTTAACATTTGATATAATGCTGTGACCAACAATTTTAAGTTATTGAACATACCGTAGTCAAGATTATTTCTGATCCCTGACTCAATTTGATGATTTATGACTAAATCGAAGTTTATGTTATTATTAAGAAGTTTAAAATATGTAGACTCTCATTCACTTATATGCATATTGATATTATACTCTATAATAGAGCAAATTGTTAAAAACACTTTAAATTACATAGTATAGTAAGCTTGTTTTACTTTTGTGTTTTCATTTTACTTACTGATTTAAAGCTGTTATAATTCATTAGGATAGGAAATCCCGTGAAAATTTTCACCCAAATTCGATTTTTGTTCGAGGTGCTGCAAGACCTGTTAACAGTAATATTGAGATCGTATCCTCAATATTGTAGGATAATAATTTAATCAAAGTACAGTATTATGTAATATTTTATAGTGTAAAACAAGATTGATAAAAGGCATTGCCGCTAACACAGATAAAGGTATAAAAATAGAATTTCGAATTAAAATAACAAATAATAGGAATATTAGACTACCAACTACCAATTAAGTCCTTGTAACTACCTACCTAATTCATTGTTTGTACCAACATCTTAACTACCTATCTAACTACCTTCGAGTGTTCGTAACTACCTACCAACCTACCCTCGAGTGTTCGTAACTACCTACCTATCTACCTTCGAGTGTTCGTAACTACCTACCTATCTACCTTCGAGTCATTGGAGTGCCCGTAGTTACCTACTAATCAACCTTGCCCGTACTTGAGAATGCTCAAAGTTACCTACCTATCTTCATTGGAGTGCTCGTAGTTACCCACCTATCACATTGGAGTGCTCGTAGTTACCTACCTATATATCTGGGGATGCTCGTAGCTACCTATCTACCTACCTACCTGGAAATGCTCGTAGCTACCTACCTATCACCTTGGAATGCCCTTAGTTACCTACCTACTTCCCTATCTGCCTGGGAATGGTTGAAGCTTCCCACCTATCTACATTGGAGTGCCCGTAGTTACCTATATACATTGGAGTGTTCGTACCTATCTACCTACCATTAAGCAGTCACTTCAAGATTGCTTAATGCGTCTCTCCGCATTCATTAACATTGGTACCAATATCATCACTGTAGGTCAAAAATTGACAAAAAAGATACATTTTGTGTGCTCTCCCTAAAATCACATTTCCTTCAATATATCGTTTTTTTATTATAAATATATAAATGATAAAGATTTATTACAAAAAACGAAATATACAGAAAGATTAGCCGTAAACAAACTAAATCAATAGTTTCTACGGTGTCCGGACAATTTGTCGGTGAACAATTCGTCTCCGGACAATTCGTCGCCGATTGAAAATAAAAGAGATCTAATTTATGATATAATTATAATAGGTGGAAGTGCATTAATTTAAAAGGAACTATTTTTTTCAACAAAATAAGTGGTTTGTATAATACACTTTTACCTTTTAATATATTGATAATTACTAATAAAATTAATACATAAATAAGTATATTTTTATTATAACAATATTTTTATTGAAAAGGACAGTACCATCATTCTACTCGTCATTGAATGGTAGGCTAAGTCTAATTTATTCATTTTTGGGGTTTTCATTGATGCTTTAAATTTAAATAGAGAAATTAATAAATGATTGCTAAATTTCAACTACATACATCTTCAAAGTGCAAAAATCCATCAAAAAACACAGGATAAGAATAAACATTTCTTAAATATGATCAGCAACTAAAATGCAAATAATAAAATATCTTTTTCGAAGGCCGTTTCTCACAATATAAAATTTTGACTTAATTTAGTTAAATTTCATGTCTCAAATCTGAAATATTGTTGCCTAGAGTTTGCAAATTTTTAACATAATTTGTTACTTTTTTTCGGTTTTAAAATTGGCATGGGAATAATAAATCAATTGTTTGTACTGCCAACAAAGAGAAACAGTTAAACTTGTGTTACAGTTTAGTCTTGTTTCAGTGATTTAATACATCAATGTTAACATTTTCCTTTTTTTAAATAAAGCCATGTTAGTTAATTAATAGCTTGTTTTTTATATCTACTGTCTATCATGAGATTTAAAATATTATCTTTTTGTTTAAATTTGAATATTTATTTTTATTTTCGATAATAACCAGGTCAGTAAAAATTATATTATACTAAAAAATTAAAGTTTTACTTACTAGTTTTATTTGTAATTTTCTAAAAGTTATAATTATATCTCTTTTATTTTCAATCGGCAACGAATTGTCGGGGACGAATTGTCCAGGCGACGAATTGTCTTAGAACCGTTTCTACAACCCAGTCAAATAACAACTCAAAATCAATATTCATTGATGGCCAACGTGATTGATAGTATAGTGATTTTTATAGTGTACTATAGTGATCACTATAAGAAATAGTGATCTTTACCATGAGCAAACAAAACACACATTCGATGTTTTACCTGCCGGGCTTCTAATTTTTTTTTGTTGTTGTTGTTGTGGAAAATTCTAAGAATTTCTTTATTGTAATTAGGTGAAAGACTTCCTACTTTATAAAGGAAAATTGATAAATATATAAAATTGTTAGGAGAACGATTCCCTTAAATCAGGGGTTCCCAAACTTTTTACCTAATCGACCCCTATATAAGATATTTGACGTATCGCCAACCCCCCATAACAATACAAAAAATCCTTAGGTATTGTTAGTGAAAAGGTTTAATTACATTAGTAATTAAACTAATGACATATTAGTTTAATTATTATCCTAAATTTGCTGATAATATATATCATATATCTGCATTAAAATAGTCGACACTATTGGGGTGAATGGGCTTGATGAGCTCCAGCCAAGCTTTTGATGTTAGGTTGAAAATTTGTGAACTTTCAGTCTCAAATCACCACTGTCCTTTCAAGTTCAACGTGTCCAAATTGTACATATTTCTTTGGAAACAGGTCCCTCCTTCTTTAACAACTAAAATCAAATATTAATTCAAATCAAAACTTTATTTAAAAATTAGAACTTTTAACTTTTCCGCCCCCACTCACTCAGAACTGTTTCAAAATAATTACTAATCTATCCAACACTTAATGGGGCATCTCCCCTTCCCTGCCCACCATATTTCATGCAACACTATTCTCTTCTCTCTTCTCCTAACAAAAACTCTCCAACATTTAATCTCTACTCTCCTGCCTTGGTCTCTGCAACTCCACTAGTTGCCTTTTTTCCCTCTCATACTCCCTCCCAACACTCCAAAATAAAATGCTCCTTGTCCTCTTATCAACTTGCATCTGTCTCTCTTCGCTTCCCATATTCTACAGTCCAACTTCAAATAATCCTGACATTGTAGCAAACCACAGCCTAGATACCACTCCCTCCACATGATCTTCCTCTCTCATCTCACTCTTGAACTGCATATGAATCCTAAAACTGCTCTCCCGACCCATCTTCTCCTTCCACTCTTAATGCACCATCTATGCTTCTATTTTCTTCACTTGCTCCTTTGACATTACTTTCAACTCTACCTCCTCAAGCCCTGCCCAGTTCATACACATTTCATTGTTTCTCAACTTCTAATCCATTCGCTATGCTTTACTTTTAATCCACTCTCCTAAAATACTGCAGTCTTCTTCGCGCCATTCTGCTCTTCATCATACCTATTCCAATGTCTCCTCTCATCCCTAACAATCCTCGTTCTTGATGCTTACAACATTTTTCATATTTCTGCATTCTCTAGTCTCTGCAAAATATTCACATCCTTAACCATCAGTCTCACAACCTCCATCCCATACAGAGCACTACCCCCTTCCAGTAACTGTTACCTATCATAACTTTATGACACCCCTTTTCTATAACAGTCTGTCATACCTTCCCATCCATATCATTCCTCTTTTTCACAAACATATTTCTTGTACGCTGGACCTTCACACCCAAATATCTCACCTTATCCACCACTAATATTCCCTCTACTTCTTCAACCTGCCTCTCGACATTAAACAAGAGAACTTGATAATCTTCCTATTGCTCATCTCTAATCCATATCTACCAGCCACACGTATCAACCCTGCCTCCCGCTCCTCTGCCTCATTTACACTCTTTGCTAAAAAACACAGATAACACCGTATTATTTACACGTACATCCTTGTCTTATGCCACTCTCAACCTCCACCTCAACAACACTCTGCTCACCTATCACAAGTCTTGTTCCATCTTTACTATATGCCATCTTAAACAGTTCCACAACACTCCTCTCTACTCTAGACTCCTCCCCAGGTTCAGTCAGTTCCTCTCTTTTGTTAAAGGTCCCCTCCAAGCAAATTATTTTATTACTTAAATCAACGAGGCTAATGCTTCTTAAAGGTCCTCTCCAGGCTCCGTGAAAAAAATGAGTTTATTACATAATATTATAGAACTAAGGTCTACGATCATTATTCTGCAAACCGCATACAATTCGGTTCAGTATATATTTTATAATTTGTTTTTAAAGATTTCTAATACTTTGTGAGCAACAATTGAGCGAATCACTAATCTGATGCTCAAGAAGAAGATTGTACACTCTTTTTTTTGATTACAAATTTGAATTTTATAAACAAACCTTGCGTTTTCGGCCTATATTTTAGATATTAATTATTGTTTCCTAAAGTATATAAACGTTTCTATTATAAGTTCATTCAATATTATACCTTTACACGAATATTAAATGGATTTATTAAACCTAATACCTAGTTGACAATCAAAATAAATGGTATACATTCTTTTTCTTCAGGCTGAATATTTCCCAAATTAGTAAGTCGGAAGTAAAATAGGTTTTGTAGAGTTTTGATTATAAAAATCTTTAAAAGCATATAAAATTAAAAATATGCAACCAAATTCAATGCAGTTTGCAGCAAAATGATAAGAAAGATTAGCCTCGTTGAATAAGACAATAAAAATATTTGCTTGGAGGGGACCTTTAAACAGTTCCACAACACTCCTCTCTACTCTAGACTCCTCCCCAGGTTCAGTCAGTTCCTCTCTTTTGTTAAAGGTCCCCTCCAAGCAATTTATTTTATTGCTTAAATCAACGAAGCTAATGCTTCTTAACATTTTACTGCAAATCCCATAAAATTTGTATGCATATTTTTAATTTTATATGGGTTTAAAGATTTTTATAATCCAAACTCTACAAATCCTACTTTACTTCCGACTTTCTAATTTTCAGTCTGAAGAAGAAGAATGTACACCATTTGTTTTAATTGTCAACTAGGTATTTGGTTTAATAAATCTATTTATTATTCGTTTAAAGGTTTAAATTTGGATAAATTTATTATAGAAACGTTTATGTACTTTTAGAAACAATTAATATCTTACAAGAAGGCCAAAACGCATTGTTTGCTTAAAAATCTAAATTTAAAATCAAGACAAAGAGTGTACAATCTTCTTTCTCAGCGTCAGGTTGGAGATTCGCTCGATTGTTGCTCACAGAGTATTAAAAAACTTTAAAAGCATATAATAAAATATATACTGAATCGAATTGTATGCGGTTTGCGTAATAATGATCGTAGACCTTAGTTCAATAATATTATGAAATAAACTCATTTTTTCCCCGGAGCCTGGAGAGGACCTTTAATATTGTGTTCGCGTGGCTGAGGCCAGAGTCTACTATATGTATGAGGTTAGAATTTCACTTTTGCCCTGGAATGTTTAATTCTTGCTTTAATCGACCCCTTCCGACCCTTCTGCGTTTATCGACCCCCTTTCGACCGTCCTGTGTTTATCGACCACCAAAAAATGCATATCGATCTCAGGGGGTCGGTATCGACCACTTTGGAGACCCCTGCCTTAAATGAAGATTCATGAAAACGACCCAATTAGAACTAATAGACTTTCGGGTCGAATTGGCGCGATTCTTCGACGAATGTAATCGCCAACTTTCTAAAGGGCCGTATGTGTACCAACACTAAGATTCCTCTCTTGAGTATCAGTACACAAAGTGTACAGTACTACACATAACAACAAACACTTAGTAAATAGTTGATAAAATGAGCAAGGCCAAGTTTTGACTTCAGTGTAGGGGAGGATGGTCATCAATGGGACAAGAAACACAGAAAGATTGATATTTCATTTACTATGGGCAAAATATGAAAAGTAAAAAATCCATATGTAATATAGATATTCCTTTACAAAATGAAAGTAACTCGAATGCTATCACATATTCTGTTGACTAGAAAAAAATTAAATAAAAAACAAAAAAAATTGTCCCATTGTATAACAGCACTGGTGAACAATGGGACATACCCTGGTTAACGATCGGACAGTTTATCAAACTTGTATATTGTTGAGATTATGGTCAAATTTCAAGTTCGAATTATCTCTTCATGTTGTCTCACACTCAGTTGGTTCATATAATATCCGTTTAATGTCCTCTAGCCTCACTGATGCCATATCAGGAACATTTGGAAAATTATCTCATTGCGCTCGAATCTTTGCCTAACATCAATATTTCGTATTTATCTTTTTCATGCTTTGGCCAACAGAATACGTTATAGAAATCGAATCAAACTCTACAAGTTCATAAACCTTCATTTCCAACGTTTTCGGTAGAGATTTAAGTTCTTCATACGAATGGATCAGTTAAATTAAGAGTTACCAGACCAAGAACAATAGTTCACAGGCCATCTACGGCGGATACTTTATGAAGTGATTTCGAATGCCTTATCCTTAGTGGCACCACCAAAAAACTCTTCTTTCTCTAGCTGGTGTATCAGTTGCAATCATGCTGCGTCTTTTTCTTTTATTAGTGAAATTTGTTTTCTATGCAGTGCTTTGTGATGACCACAGATTGCTGAAGCCCTTGAACATGGTCGAAAGTCCCGCTTCAGATGGAAGTTCTGTTTCTACAAGAAGCCCTGAAGCTACAGTTCACGTTATTGTATCAAAAATAGATATTTATTGATTCATATGGAGTAACTAGACAGTTTGGTTGACAATAAGGCACTGTCCCATTGTTTTACCAAATGTGCTGTCCCAATGATCACCATGACGCCATTTTGAAAACATATGGGTATAGCAGCTCAACTACAAAAGTATAAAGGCAATCCTTTCATATGATAATATTTTACATACTACTTAATATTATGTAAAAATGTCGTAATCATTATTTGTTAAATTGACAGATTTATAACAATTGAAACAAAGTATGAAAAAATTAGTTTTCCCACCTCTAAAACACGTTTTCCCTTTTACACAGGGTTGACTGCACCCCAACCGCTGAATGCAATGCGAGTGAATGCACTAAAGTATGCCTAATTTACCACTAAGATTTTGTTACAAATTACCCTCAAATAAAAAAGTTATTCAGCATGTCCCATTGTTCCCAGTGTCCCATTGATGACCATCCTCCTATTGCGTATCGTGCCAAATGTGGTTCAAATATGCAAACCTATTAGCTTATATCACAATAACAATATAAGCACAAGAAAGATTATGCAACAGTGGAATATCGACTAAAAATTGAAACGCGGGTAACGTGTTGAGGACTCTGGTACGTATTATAAATCCTCCAGTACTTCAAGCGCTCCATCTACATTATTTTCCATCCGTGGCTCAGACCGATCAGTGTTATTTTTAATGTGATTGAGGTGGGGTGTGCGGTGCCAGCTGCTCTCGAGCTCATGAAATAAATATGCATTATCCCTTATAAAATACACATGAATTCTATTTCAGGCACTTTTGTTACACCATTGCTTCACATTTTATAGTTTAGTATTTATTCTAAATGTGTGATTATTGTGACTAGGTCACCACATACCGGGTCCGTTATTTTGTAGTTCATTTTCTAGCATTTCCAGCACCTCTCCGTCAAAAGGAGGTTAGTGTCCTACTTTAAAATAACAATTAGTGTATTTATTTTATATTATAAAACTACTCTTTCTTTAATATTAATTAACCCTTCTCCTCTTAGAAAAAAACTTTTTACTTAAGATAGGCCTAAGTTCCGAGTTTTCGAACGGTTCCACTTTTTCGATCATGTGCGAATGAATAATAAATAAAGTTAAATAATAATTAATATATTGTTGTTTTTATATGATCGAAAATGTGGAACCGTTCGATAAATCGAAACTTACCCTTCCTTTTTGTTGGTAGGTATTATATGAAACAGTTTTAATAAATTAATAACTTGGTTAATTAAATCGTATTATTTAAATTTTAATAGTGTAAATTAAGGTAGGTATTAATTAAACTGAATTCAGTTGACTATTTAATTAAAGGAATTAATATTATGACGCATTTTACATTTTTTATTTGTACAGTACCTATTAATTAATTAAATTATTAGCGCTTTATTCTCATTTGCTCAGTTTTTCAATAATAATTGCAACAATACTATTGCAATTATTATCATCATTATTTATTTGGTAATTAGTTATTCACTATTTGGTAATTACCATTATTTATTATTTATTTGGTAATTAGAGCAATGCCGCAAAGTAAAGAAGACCTGAACATCAAAACTAAATAGACTTTTCCCCGGTAAATTTCCACTCAAAGATGTACCTACATTAACGGTAAGGTAAGTTACGAATTATCGGTCAGTACTACATCTTCGGTCATATGGGAAAAAACATATAAAAATTATTATTATTACACAGCACTGTGTAATAATAATAATTTATATATTGTTTTTTCTTATATGACCGAAGATGTGGTACTGACCGATAATTCGTAAGTTACCCTTATTCTTTAAATTTTTAACTTATCTAGTATAACGGTGCAATACTGTGACACTCTCAGTACTCGGACAGTGGGTGCAGTGAACCAACCTGACCGTTAGAAATAGCACATTGACCTAACATGACCTGAAACACGGTGTAGCTTTCGTGCATCCATGAACAGAAAATAGTATAGACATTTTTATATATTCAAACTTTATTATAATTGGTATCCATGATACCTGCAGGTATCATGGATACCAAAAAAAAATATTTTTATAATGATTATTACATGTGTACTCTTTCTCATTTGTTCGAAAATGTGGAACTGTTCGATAATTCAGAACTTACCCCCTCAATATAGACTTTTTTGTGAACCATTTACAGTTATATTTTTTACTATTGGTACCTAACGGATTGGAGGGAATAATTATTATGTAAAACATCTTTTATTTCCTTAGCTCAATTATTGGTTGAAATGGTATAACGGATGTTTTTTAGTTAAATTAAATTGTTAGATTGCCATCAATGAAATAGAAGCGAGATTTTATAGATAGGGTAAGTTTACGAGTTATCGGACGGTTCCACATTTTCGAGCATATAAGAAAAAATATGTATATTTTTACCTTCAAACTCGTTTTTTATATTTTAACATTTTTTAAATCTTTATTTATAATTTAGCTTTTTATCCCTTTATTCATTTTGTTTAATTCTAATTTTATTTGCAATTTAAGATATTTTAACTTTATTTATAATTTAGCATTTTAACTTATTCCTATATTTTAACTTATTTATAATTCAACATTATAATTCTTAGGTATTTTTAATTCAACATTTTAACTCTATTCATAATTCAACACTTCATTTCGCTGTAACTCATTTCCCCTCTTCAAGTTGTGTATCTATTTGCAAACAGCAGTCCATCCTTTTCCACGTGAATGCAGTCACTAGACTCAGTACCAAGTCACTTGTTCGGGTAAATGAGAAACAGACTACAAAGGGAAATTTCTTGATATAAAAAGTCAGTTCAGACCAAATCTCTCCAGAATCTCATCCTGTTAGAGTGAGTTTTTTTAAGGAAAACAGTCGCATTCGGAGAATAAGTTTCTAAACGCTGAGGAAAACATAAACCACAGTATCACTCATGACTTCAATCTAATTAAATGCGAACATAGATTAATGCGCAGCTAACTGATATAGAGTAGACAGGTAGTTCTAACCTTTAAGAAAAACTGAATAAAAGTGTACCTGTGATTATTTTGTGACACTATTTTCAAAAAGATGGTTTTACTAATTGTAATGTTTGTAGATAATTTAAAAATTGGTATGTTTTGTAAAAGTTAAAACTATTAGGAAATTAGAAAACTGGGATTTTAAATTAGCATGATTCAGTGACTCTTTTCTCTGATAGTACATCATCACAGTGACTCTTTTCTCTGATAGTACATCATCACAGTGACTCTTTTCTCTGATAGTACATCATCACAGTGACTCTTTTCTCTGATAGTACATCATCACAGTGACTCTTTTCTCTGATAGTACATCATCACAGTGACTCTTTTCTCTGATAGTACATCATCACAGTGACTCTTTTCTCTGATAGTACATCATCACAGTGACTCTTTTCTCTGATAGTACATCATCACAGTGACTCTTTTCTCTGATAGTACATCATCACAGTGACTCTTTTCTCTGATAGTACATCATCACAGTGACTCTTTTCTCTGATAGTACATCATCACAGTGACTCTTTTCTCTAATAGTACATCATAACAGTGACTCTTTTCTCTGATAGTACATCATCACAATGACTCTTTTCTCTGATAGTACATCATCACAGTGACTCTTTTCTCTGATAGTACATCATCACAGTGACTCTTTTCTCTGATAGTACATCATCACAGTGACTCTTTTCTCTGATAGTACATCATCACAGTGACTCTTTTCTCTGATAGTACATCATCACAGTGACTCTTTTCTCTGATAGTACATCATCACAGTGACTCTTTTCTCTGATAGTACATCATCACAGTGACTCTTTTCTCTGATAGTACATCATCACAGTGACTCTTTTCTCTGATAGTACATCATCACAGTGACTCTTTTCTCTGATAGTACATCATCACAGTGACTCTTTTCTCTGATAGTACATCATCACAGTGACTCTTTTCTCTGATAGTACATCATCACAGTGACTCTTTTCTCTGATAGTACATCATCACAGTGACTCTTTTCTCTGATAGTACATCATCACAGTGACTCTTTTCTCTGATAGTACATTATCACAGTGACTCTTTTCTCTTATAGTACATCATCACAGTGACTCTTTTCTCTGATAGTACATCATCACAGTGACTCTTTTCTCTGATAGTACATCATCACAGTGACTCTTTTCTCTGATAGTACATCATCACAGTGAATCTTTTCTCTGCTAGTACATCATCACAGTGACTCTTTTCTCTGATAGTACATCATCACAGTGACTCTTTTCTCTGATAGTACATCATCACAGTGACTCTTTTCTCTGATAGTACATCATCACAGTGACTCTTTTCTCTGATAGTACATCATCACAGTGTCTCTTTTCTCTGATAGTACATCATCACAGTGTCTCTTTTCTCTGATAGTACATCATCACAGTGACTCTTTTCTCTGATAGTACATCATCACAGTGACTCTTTTCTCTGATAGTACATCATCACAGTGACTCTTTTCTCTGATAGTACATCATCACAGTGACTCTTTTCTCTGATAGTACATCATCACAGTGACTCTTTTCTCTGATAGTACATCATCACAGTGACTCTTTTCTCTGATAGTACATCATCACAGTGACTCTTTTCTCTGATAGTACATCATCACAGTGACTCTTTTCTCTGATAGTACATCATCACAGTGACTCTTTTCTCTGATAGTACATCATCACAGTGACTCTTTTCTCTGATAGTACATCATCACAGTGACTCTTTTCTCTGATAGTACATCATCACAGTGACTCTTTTCTCTGATAGTACATCATCACAGTGACTCTTTTCTCTGATAGTACATCATCACAGTGACTCTTTTCTCTGATAGTACATCATCACAGTGACTCTTTTCTCTCAGCAAATTTGTTGTATGAAATCTAACAATTTAAGATATATTGCATCCCCCAAGGTCACTAAAACAAAGAGGTCCTTATTCGTCAATTTGTGGTTAGTCAACTGGTTACAAGTGAACATCTCATTCCTGTCTTCTATTTAGTTAATTAATGTCTGCACCACAGGACTGATATCTGCACCACAGAACTGATATCTGCACCACAGGACTGATATCTGCACCACAGGACTGATATCTGCACCACAGAACTGATATCTGCACCACAGGACTGATATCTGCACCACAGAACTGATATCTGCACCACAGAACTGATATCTGCACCACAGAACTGATATCTGCACCACAGAACTGATATCTGCACCACAGAACTGATATCTGCACCACAGAACTGATATCTGCACCACAGGACTGATATCTGCACCACAGAACTGATATCTGCACCACAGGACTGATATCTGCACCACAGGACTGATATCTGCACCACAGGACTGATATCTGCACCACAGGACTGATATCTGCACCACAGGACTGATATCTGCACAACAGAACTGATATCTGCACCACAGAACTGATATCTGCACCACAGAACTGATATCTGCACCACAGGACTGATATCTGCACCACAGGACTGATATCTGCACCACAGGACTGATATCTGCACCACAGGACTGATATCTGCACCACAGGACTGATATCTGCACCACAGGACTGATATCTGCACCACAGGACTGATATCTGCACCACAGGACTGATATCTGCACCACAGAACTGATATCTGCACCACAGAACTGATATCTGCACCACAGAACTGATATCTGCACCACAGAACTGATATCTGCACCACAGAACTGATATCTGCGCCACAGAACTGATATCTGCGCCACAGAACTGATATCTGCACCACAGGACTGATAACTGCACCACAGGACTGATAACTGCACCACAGGACTGATAACTGCACCACAGGACTGATAACTGCACCACAGGACTGATAACTGCACCACAGGACTGATAACTGCACCACAGGACTGATAACTGCACCACAGGACTGATAACTGCACCACAGGACTGATAACTGCACCACAGGACTGATAACTGCACCACAGGACTGATAACTGCACCACAGGACTGATAACTGCACCACAGGACTGATAACTGCACCACAGGACTGATAACTGCACCACAGGACTGATAACTGCACCACAGGACTGATAACTGCACCACAGGACTGATAACTGCACCACAGGACTGATAACTGCACCACAGGACTGATAACTGCACCACAGGACTGATAACTGCACCACAGGACTGATAACTGCACCACAGGACTGATAACTGCACCACAGGACTGATAACTGCACCACAGGACTGATAACTGCACCACAGGACTGATAACTGCACCACAGGACTGATAACTGCACCACAGGACTGATAACTGCACCACAGGACTGATAACTGCACCACAGGACTGATAACTGCACCACAGGACTGATAACTGCACCACAGGACTGATAACTGCACCACAGGACTGATAACTGCACCACAGGACTGATAACTGCACCACAGGACTGATAACTGCACCACAGGACTGATATCTGCACCACAGGACTGATATCTGCACCACAGAACTGATATCTAGTCTTGCTTGTTTACTTTATAATAAGCTAGTGGATAGGTTCCAAATTTCCAGAGAAAATAGGATGTTGATTATGTTAGCTACATAAGTTTCATCAAACATACAATAGATGGCGCTATTTATATTATTTAGTGATAGATGACCTTGAATCTTATAATAAATTGTTCGAATATCTTCGTAAATAAGCAATACAAGTTAATCGAATGTGAGAAATATATACACTATACGAATTAATATACCATTAATAGGATTGTAATTATGAGTGTTATAAGCAGATTAATTTAAGTTTTTTACGCAATAGCAAAATATACTAGCGACTAAGACTTACTAGAAACCTGATCTATTTATCACTAGATGGCACTTTCTCAAATTAAATTTCCCTTTCTTTAATAATAATTATTTAGTTGAGCAAAGTAATTAATCAGGCAAGTGTTTGATTTTACTTCAAACCTCCTAAAGAATTAGATACGACTTAACTTTCGAAATTAATATTACAAACACGTAGAATATTTCTTGTTCAATTTATCGTCCCTGCGTGTTTATTGCTGTTAAATACTATCTGTATTGGTAGTACTGGACTTTAATTTGCTTGTTACGAGTCGTTTTGTTATTAATGACAGGTGATAAGAAAGTGAGAGTTCATGTGTACGTGAGTTATGGAAATTACAACAGTTCAGGCGATGCTCCTGCTGGAAAGTTAAGAGGGAAATTCCGAGAGAAAACGACTGCGTTATTGTTTGAGTGTTAGATAGTCACTCTCCTTTTCGCCTGTGCAAGAAAACGCGGCGATTGTTTCCGCATGTGAAAGGAAAACGCGGTTATTATTTCCCGTCTGTGAAAGGAGAACGCGGCGATTATTTTCGCCTTTGATAGTTAAAACGCGGCGATTATTTTCTCCTGTGAAAGGAAAACGCGGCGATTATTTTTGCATGTGAAAGGAAAACGCGGCGATTATTTTTGCATGTGAAAGGAAAACGCGGCGATTATTTTCGCATGTGAAAGAAAATCGCGGTGATTATTTTCGCCTTCGATAGCTAAAACGCGGCGATTATTTTTGCATGCATGTGAAAGAAAAAAAAGATGCGATTAATTTCGCCTGTGAAAGGAGATCGCGGCGATAATTTTAGTGTAAAGAAATAGTGACCATTATTTTGAAAGAAAAGTAGCGATTATTTTGTAAAAGAAGGTGTTATCATTTCTTGAAAAGAAAGAAAAAGTGGTGATCACTAATTAGTTTAAGCAGATTTTTTTCTCTCCTTTTGCTACTTTTTCAGATAAAATCTCTACCTTCTCCACTGACTTTTATTTCTCTTAGTAGCTATCGACACTGTGTTCTAGAGTCCTAGACTGATGTTTCTAACTGAGCATCTAACGGTGATCCCCTCCTTAGGTTCAACATCCTTATTATTGAAGGCATGATATTTTAACATTGCAGGGGATTTACGTACTGTAAAATGCTGAATATAGTTTATTCTTTTTTAACGCTCGCAAAGCTTTTCTAATTATATAATAATTATTTGTGAAGTTTTTGTTTAAAATGTAGAAATCCGTTTTTACTTTCCTTACATGTTCCTTCAGGCTTTCTATCATTATTATATATGATTTATGTGCTGAAGACAATGTTATGTGTATTACACTGTAAACAATGCAGTTTGGTTAGAATAGCTTAGTTTCAGTGAAATTGGTCATGTTCCAACATATGTCGTTCTGTCATCAAACCGTTTAAGCAGACCGTAAGACATTCCGTATGAGGATGCAGATCCACCTCATCTGCATATATAATTAACCAACTGGTTCCTTGTCTTACGTCAAACTTCTGTCTGTGTTGCGTGTACATTTCTAGTAACGGATATGTCGTAGCGCTCTTATTTCCGCGAAGAGCAGCTTTCTTTTTCGCATTGTTGTGGCCTATCTATGGAGGTGCCAATCATAACTACCGCCGTAGTACCGGTTGTACGTGTGGCTAATTACCACGCACCTGATATAGCTACTTAGGTAGGTATATCTCGGCCTAATTTAAGTATACATTGCTAGCTGATATAGTAATATCCGTAAGATATCAATATCTCCAATCACTATTGTTTCGTGAATTATTTAACCTGAAGAATGTTAAGAAATTTATCTTTAATATTTTGGGCCAAAGAACCCCGAACTGTAGTAAGTTGGATAAAAAAAATAAGTTTCTACCATGTTTGCCATTTTTTAACGCTACTTGCAGTTTTAGAGGATAGCGCTAGGGTTATGCTCTTCAACTACGAGGTCTTAGATTTTGTGTTAGGTATACTCGTAGGCTTCATTTACTATCACCTCTTCACTTTCCTCTTCCTTCTTTGAGTGCAGTTACCAGTGTTTGTGTCCCTTTTCATCACATTCCGTGTTAAGTGACTTCATTCACGAAGTAGCTTTTCTGCATCCGAAAGGTACAGACGACGGTGGCTTTGTTCACGAAGCCACTTTTCACTTGTTCTTAGAGTCCTTGTATTTAATTTCCTTTTGAAATTAGCGATATAGCCTTTTGTCCGAATGATACGATAAACCCCTACTAATTAATTCTTAATTCTCTTAAGTTTTTGGACTAAACTGAATTCTCCCAGCCAATGTTACAAAAAAATGTAAACTAGCTAATAGGTAGGTAGTCAAAAATTATTTTAAACGATTAGTGTATTAATTTTTATTTCAATAACGAAAAAAAGATGTGGAATGACGTAAAACTGCATTTACTATTTAATCCTAGAGTCCTAGACTCTACTTATTCAACAGAGACCCTGCCTAATTATCCTACACCCTACCTATTTATCTTAGATCCTACCTATTTATCCTACACCCTACCTAATTATCCTAGACCCTACCTAATTATCCTAAAACCTACCTAATTATCCTAGACCCTACCTAATTATCCTAGAGACCTAGACCCTACCTTATTATCCTAGACCCTACCTAATTATCCTAAAACCTACCTAATTATCCTAAAACCTACCTAATTATCCTAGACCCTACCTAATTATCCTAGAGACCTAGACCCTACCTAATTATCCTAGACCCTACCTTATTATCCTAGACCCTACCTAATTGTCCTAGACCCTACCTAATTGTCCTAGACCCTACCTAATTGTCCTAGACCCTACCTAATTGTCCTAGACCCTACCTAATTATCCTAGACCCTACCTAATTATCCTAGAGACCTAGACCCTACCTAATTATCCTAGACCCTACCTAATTGTCCTACACCTTGCCTATTTATCCTATAGACCCTACCTATTTATTTATCCTAATTTAAGAACTGCTAGCTAGCAATACTTTAGTTGTTCATCACTGTACAGTTAGTAGTATAGTTACCTGCCTCAGGTGTTTTAGCGATCTCACCTAACTAGGTCATAATATTATCAATTAAAGTGTACCATACAAGAACGCATCGAAGGTGCCTATAGAATGTATGTGGCGATTGTCGCGATAACCGCTCGTTGCAAAACAGCTCCATAGGAATAGCATTGAACTAATGATCACCAATAAGCGATGGACGATGATCGCAACAATCACTGCATGCAAACGTACCTTTAGTCAACTTTTTAAAATATTTTTATGATAAAATAAAATACCAGACCTTGGAGTGATTAGTTTTTAGTTGTTTGTTCATTAAATGTAGGGGTGTATCATCTGTTGGTCAGCGAGGGCTTAAAACAAAGAGGAGTATATAGAGTCCATTAGGTTCCCAAATGTGTTATTTTATTTTCACTGTATTGTTTTTTATTTTATTTTCTTCAAATACGAATTCTTAGTTAAACTTGTAGATTTCATTTACTATCACCTCTTCATTTTCCTCATATATCCTTGAATATAGTCGCCAGTACTTATCCCTTTTCGTCACATTCTTTGGAAGTAACAAGTACACTTAAGATTATTTTTTTTTAAGGCTTTTGGTTTCGAAGTTGACGTTAAACCTTTTACTAAATAAATAATTATCTAGATGAGTACCTCCAAAAAAAGTGAAACTGACAAATTATTATTTTTAAATTTAGAGGTCATGTCCTAGTACTTTAGATAAGTACATTATTCTGACAGTCAAATTCTCTCTTTTCAGAATCCTCTCATCTATGGTCTGGAAACCTATTGCATCGTGAATCAAGACTCCGTTTCAAGATGATTTGCTTCTTCCTTTCTATATCCATCCATTTAGAATCCGATCATTTGTAGATGTTTAGCTATTTGTGTCTTTTTATTTAAACTTGTGTAATTCTACCTAAAGTTAGTAAAACAAAACAATGTCTCACGAAGTAGATAAACTAGGCAATAACCCTGAAAAGTTTGAACAAAAAAGTAGGTACCCGCTGGAAAGTAACATATATTCTAAGAAAAATGATATGAAAAATAACTATTGTAGTTCTAATAATGCTAAAACTAAGTTATCTTCACCTCAAATCTTGCAAAATGTCGAATTAAGAAATTCTGAATGTACATCTCTTAACTGTGAAACCAAAAACACAGTTCATGGATCTACAAGAAATTGTAGTTGGAGACCATATGTAGTTAGTTTACTAGGTAGTGGTAGAAAAGAACTATATTGTAGGTACCGTAATAAGTTAAAATTAGGAGGTAGTTCTAGTTGTTTCAGTAGTTTAGAGTCTAGTTGCTTCTATGCATATATCTTGTTTTTGTTAGTCGGTCTCATCTCGTTGCCAAATGCTTCTGCAAAAGCGGTTTATAACCGAACTGCAAATTTTATGAATTCATCACAATTGCCAACTTCATTGATCTCTTCCCATTTCTTCCTTAATGAAGAAGACATAAATCCGACCAACAAAATTTATTTTGAAGACTTTCCTAATAGCGGGAAACTTGAATTCTACGGTAAGCTTGATTTAGTTTCATTGTAGAGAAGTTAGTTTGATAAAATGCAGAAACTAGTTTCATTTCTCTGACTAATTTCTCTTTCCTTTAAATTCCAAACAAAAACCGTATTTCTTATCTAAATATCACGAATAATCTTAGTAGAAACTCATAGAACTTAAATTTTTTTGACAAATATCCGATGTTTTCAGAAATTATGTAAGAGATCGTTTCTATTCCAGATGACCTTCCTTTCGAAGACTTATCTGCCAATGAGCTTTGGTTGAATCTTTCTGAGGAAGATGAGGATCTGTTCGATGAGGCAATCAAGATTCCTCCTACTCCTGATGAACTCAAGAGGATACAAAGATTTGACCCAAGCAAGTATGTAGCTTCTATTAGATTCTTTCCAAAAATAGAAAAAATTCAGTGGCAGTAGAGTAAAGTCGCTTATGCCGTGTTTACATTGTCAGTCACAACCTAGGGAATACGCGTGGTGATCACTGATCATTCGACACTGTCACCACGAAAGTGTTCACACTGTACTACAGTACGTCAGTGTGGTTAATAGTGCCTTTGCTCTCAGTCTGTGTTTCTATGCCAAATGACTCGCTATCGAAAAGAAAGAGAAGGTTGTTGCGGAGCCTCGCACACCCTCCTCTTCCTATTGCTAACAACTCACTGATGGTGATGATGAGTGAAAAAGTGCCACTCTCCGAAAGTGTAGTCATTCGAACGAACACTGTCCGTTTTTCAATTTCTGTGTGAAAACAGCGTTTCACGGTGAAATTCAACACTTTGTGGTGAATACCTAGATGCCGACTGATGATGTGAACACGGCTTTACTCAGGCACTTAAATTATTCTCACAGTAGTCAGAAACTGGGTGTTTTTCAGTTTTTGAATAACCCTTAGCCCCCTTCACACTTGCACTTCTCAACGCCGCCTTTAAAAAAATGCTCATGGCAAAAAGTTTAGCTGCAAATGATTTTAACGGAGCCATTCACACTTGCGTTATAAAAAATGCTGGTAAAAAATAAACGCAAGTGTGAAGGGCTCCGTTAAAATCAATTGCAGCTAAACTTTTTGCCATGAGCATTTTTTTAAAGACGGCGTTGAGAAATGCAAAAGTGAAGGGAGCCTTACTCCTTCTAATTTTTCATCAGATTGAACTACACTGCAGTGCGTGAAGTCTTAGACACAGAACTTCTCTCGCTCCTCCCTAGGAAGGACATCTCCAAGAGGAGCCGGAGGAGCCTCAGTACTGTTGGAAGACTTCCTAGACTCCTCGGCAACTTGGGGCGGGTGTTCGATTTCGAGACAGTGATAAATGAGATAGAGACATCTATCATGACATCAGTGAGCTGCAATGCATGTAGAGGAGGTGTGTTCTAGATAAGTTTTTTGTAAAAATTCAAATCAAGAAAATTTATGTGTAAAATATATTCATGGCCCCAGAAAAGTTTACGCTTTTGACAGTTTTTAATTCTACTTTTCCAAAAAAGAAATTTAACTTATTGTAATGTTATATATTTTAAAATTGGTCTGGGTACACGAAGACAAATTTGTAGGATTTGAAAATAATAGAAAATTAGAAAGAGGTGACTTATGAAATTTTATTTGATGGTCAAATCCTGCATACCTTGGTTCAAAACATAGATCACTACTGCTTTTCCTCTTTAGGTGTCAGTCTTTTCCAAGCGTACATTGAGGGTGGTAAAACAGAAGATGAAATAGTAAGAGCTGCCTCAAGACTGTGCACAAACTTCAAGATAGAAACCCCCCGGGTGTGCTTTGGCATCATACACCTGATGGCGGGGGAAGTGGTGTATGTTCTGCAGCACCTTACCATGAGTCCTGACAACATTTGTGGTTTCCTCATTGGGGAGGTGTGTGGCAATCCTCCTGATCCAACTCACCAGTGGAGGATTCTTTTCCCACCTTACCCCAAACCTCCACCACCCATGCCTAAACCCCCCACTGTGAGTCTGACTTTTCAAATTGGTAGCAAAAGATTTATGATTTTAGTATATTCAATTAATTTTGATGATAGAAGTTCAAAAGTCAGTAAAATTTTAGGTTGCTCCATTATTTAATAGTATCATTACAGTATGACTATTTTATCCTTTTCTTACAGGATGGATTCCCTACTTTGAAAGTTCTCCATCTATCAGACACTCACTTCGATCCTTACTACAAAGAAGGATCTAATGCGGAATGTGGTGAACCTATGTGCTGTAGAGTTACCTCAGGTAAGTGTTCTGGGTGCTCTCTTATTCTTGGTGTTTATTATTACTTTCGTTGCAATTTTTTTATACATTAGTTATGTAAAATTGTTTCAATTATCTATTGTTATTGCAAAGTGGCTTCAATGACTCCAATTCCATTGCAGGAAAACCTAAAAGTGAGAAGGACAGGGCAGGTTTTTGGGGTGACTACAGGAAATGTGACACTCCTTTACGAACTATCAAGAGCATGTTTACGAACATTGCGATAGAGCACCCGGTTAGTGTCATCTATTTATGCGGTATAGTGTTGGTTTATATACTGAATACATTTCATTGATTTCTCTTAGCTAACTACCTAGGAATGACAATAGACTACAAACTGAACTGGAAGGAGCATATCAGAAACGTGAAGTTAGACTGTATGAAGAGACTTGACCTACTGAAATGTCTCTCCCACACCACTTGGGGATCAGACCGGACCACTCTCCTCAGACTATACAGATCGATCATCCGATCGAAGCTGGACTATGGTTCATTCCTGTATGGCACAGCGAGTGACGCAACTTTAAGAACATTGGATCCTGTGCACAATGCAGCAATTAGAATCTGTACTGGTGCATATAGGTCTTCCCCAATGGAAAGTCTATATGCAGACAGTGGGGAGAAGAAAGCAAAAACGAAGAAACTTTCTTTGCAAAAACGAAGAAAGCAACTCCTACTCCAATATTATGCAAGAACCCTACAACTTCAATCATCAGCTGCATACCCATATGTGGAACCTACAAACAATGGAATCTATCCAATTTCTCGCCAAATAACAGAAATTCTTCATTACCATAACCTGAATATCTCCACCCTACCTTTCACATGTAAGAAGATACCTGTCTGGCAAACATGTCATGACCTGCTCTGCACTAATTATGATTATCCAAAAAAAGGAACATGCTCTGACTCTATCATGAGGAGTTACTTCAATGAACATAGACTGACATATCATAGACATCAGTTTCCTATATTTACTGATGGTGCCAAGAGTGATGAAGGTGTTGGATCTGCTGCTGTGAGCATGATGGGAAACCGGAAAATTAAACTGATGCCGGAGAGTTCAATATTCACGGCAGAGCTATGTGGGATCTTCTGTGCTCTCCAAATTGCTGGTAGCGCTCATTACACGGAATTTGTAATCTACTGCGACTCACGCTCTGCAATTAACGTGATCCAGCATTATGACTCCACTCATCCCCTTATTAGCAAGATTATTGCATGGCTAATAAAATTGAGACACAGGAATAAGGAAATAAAATTCTGCTGGTGCCCAGCGCATGTCGGCATAGCTGAAAATGAGGCAGCAGATAGTGAAGCTACAGCAGCTGCATGTGGGGACATGCAACCTAGCAATGATGAAATACCCTATAGAGATTGGTACCCTATTATAAAGTCAAAAATTCGTGAAATGTGGAGTGGCGTGAGCTACACCATAACAAGCTCAGAGCAATTAAAGATTCAATAGACGTGTGGCCATCTAGCAATCTGAGAAACAGAATGCACTCTATTATTCTGACTAGACTGAGGATAGGTCACTCAAAAGTGACGCACCAATATCTGATGGAGCAAGGGGTGCAGCCATATTGCCTTGACTGCTTGGTCCCTCTCACTATAAAGCACATCTTAGCTGAGTGCCCCTCTTTCACCGTAATCAGAAGAATAAATTTCCCTCTTACTCACGAAATGACTGCTGAGTCAATAATGAGGCACATGCTTGCTGATGTACCTGGGAACAACTTCTGCCCTGAGAGACTGATAAATTACCTCCATGAAGTTGGCCTATACAACGTGATGGTATGATCGAAACTGCGCAGCTTGAGAAGTTCGATGCGAAATAGCTTGTTCTGAAGCATCAAGAACATCATCAGACACTAACTATTTCTCTTAGCTATTGTTTAAGGCATTTAGTTTAATTTGTTGCCTCTTACTTAGAATATTGTTTGAAATTTAACAATTACCTAAGTGTGTTACATGTTCAAATAGATATCAACAGATTGGCTTGAGAAATTATTCTTCTGATCTTTCTTCTATCACTGGTCTCGTATATTAAATTACAAATAATATTTACTTATTTATTATTAGATACTAATAGCTAAAATTAAAGATTCAATTCATGTAAAGACACTTGAAGATAAATCTAGTTTTTCCGTACCAGGACATTGACTACATCATCTGGACGGGTGATTTGCCCCCTCATGACATTTGGAACCAAACTAAGGCCTCTAACCTGAAAGTTCTGAGGGAAACTGTACAGCAATTGTTTGACTACTTCCCTAACACACCTGTGTACCCAGCCCTGGGGAATCATGAGAGTGCACCTGTTAACAGGTGATTTAGCTATACGATCGGTACTAGCTATGTGATACAATCCAACATTCAATTGCATCACTATATACCATATAGCTATTGGTGATTTAAATTACATGAATCGATTTGCATTACAAACACTGTACTAACTTCCTCCTCCCTGCCACCAGTTTCCCTCCACCCTCCATACCGAAAGAACAAAGCGCCCAGTGGTTGTATGACGAGCTGGACACCCAGTGGAGGAAGTGGTTACCGAGTCACACCAGCAACACCATTCGAAAGGGAGGCTTCTACTCTGTCGAAGCCATGCCAGGATTTAGGATAATATCTCTCAACATGAACTTCTGCAACAACAAAAACTGGTGAGTCGAAATACCAACAGTATTCTGTAACTAGGTAAGAAGGAAATAAAAAATATCCAAAGATGTTATCACCAACTTTCTTGGTACTGACCACTGCATTGTGCTAATGTCGACGAGTTACAATTTTATAATGTCCTACCCTTTAATTCGTGTGAAAGAGAAGTAGTAGCAGTAAAATAGTTAGTGCCGTTGTCCGTCCACCAGGTGGTTGCTCTTGGATTCTCAGGACCCTGCGGAACAGCTCCAGTGGCTCGTATACGAACTACAGTCATCGGAACTAAGAGGGGAGAAGGTGCACATCATCGGACACATTCCTCCTGGTTATCATGACTGTTTGAAAGTCTGGAGTCAAAACTTCTACAACATTGTTAATAGGTGAGGACTCTATAGTTTCAGTTTGTTATAGTGTTTGTAACCTCTATTATGAATTACTGATCCTATTATTTACTTAATGCATTCAATACGACATTTTTAGTCATTATTTGAATAAAAATAACCTTTTAACCGTCATTTCGCTGAAAATTACTTGTTGACCACCATTCCTCTGAAAACACTCTTTTTGACCATTATTCAACTGATACTGGTTCTTTTGACCATTATTCAACTGATACTGGTTCTTTTGACCATTATTCAACTGATACTGGTTCTTTTGACCATTATTACACTGAAAATGATTTTTTGACCATTATTCCACTGAAAATGATTTTTAAACCATTATTCCACTGAAAATGATTTTTAAACCATTATTCCACTGAAAATGACTTATTGACCATTATTCCACTGAAAATGACTATTTTTGACCATTATTCCACTGAAAATGACTATTTTTGACCATTATTCCACTGAAAATGACTCTTTTTGCCCATTATTCTACTGAAAATGACTTTTTGCCCATTATTCTACTGAAAATGACTATTTTTTGACCATTATTACACTGTAAATGACTTTTCGACCATTATTCCACTAAAAATGACTCTTTTTGACCATTATTCAAAGATTCGAAGACACCATCACGGCTCAGTTTTACGGTCACACTCACTTTGACGAGTTCGAGCTGTTCTATGACCCGTTCAGACGCTACAGAGTGACCAATGTGGCTTACATTGCCCCCTCCCTCTCCTCTTACTATCAGTTGAACCCTGGCTACAGACTCTACTCAGTACAGGGCCTCTTTGATGGCAGTGAAAAGGTGGATAAACCCCTAGTGGCACATTGGGAACTAAAGAGTTATCCGTCAGTTTCACATCTTCGCTCATACGATTTAAAACGATATAAAAGATATTATTTAATTTTTGTTAGTATCCATGATACCTGCAGATATTATGATACCACTTAAAATACCTTCAGGTATCAGGGTTACCAACAAAAATTAAATAATAATTTTTATATCGTTTTTTTCTCATATGACCGAAGATGTGAAACTGACCGATAATTCGAATTCGTAACTCACCCTAACTATTACGGTTTATTGACTGGATTTTGGGACTCTTTTCTCGCCTTTGACAGATAAAATTAACATTAATGTATAGGCTCAATTTCGGTTACCGGACATTTCCACATTTTCGATCATGTAAGAATAGAGTATATAATAATTTAACTTTTAATTGGTTATCATTGATACCAATTACAATAATGACTTATATATTTTCTTTCCATTTGGTCGTAAAAGTGGAACTGTCTAATAACTAGTAACTTACCCTAAGCACCATCGCATCTAATGTACACAGCTACTGGTTATTTCTAATGACCTACTGTCAGTTAATGGTTCCGGTATATATCTTTCTGCTTTTTGTTCTTTAATTTCTTAACATTTTTTGTTAGTAGGGTAAGTTCCGAATTATCGGTCAGTAGCTACTACATCGTCGGTCATATGATAAAACAATATAAATTGTTATTATTACACATTGCTATCTAATAACAATTTTTATATCGTTTATTCCCTATGTGTCCGAAGATGTAGTACTGACCGATAATTCGTAACTTACCCTGATTTAATGTTATTATCTATAAATAATAAATACGCACTAATTTTTTTACTCTTTGGTTTATTTTTGTTATTCTCTTTTCATTGTTTCTTTCTCTTTTGTTCACTTCCACTATTCTTTCTCTCTCTCTCTCTCTCTCCTATTTCCTATAACTCCCACTCTTTCTAACACGGTTTGCCTGAAGGTTCGAGTCCACAATCACTGCTCAGTTCTACGGTCACACTCACTATGACGAGTTCGAGGTGTTCTCTGACGAGTACCACCGCCCCACCAACATAGCTTACATAGCTCCCTCCATTACCACCTACTATGCTCTCAACCCCGCCTACAGGCTATACCAAGTAGAGGGCAAGTTTAACCAGTCGCTACATGTAAGTTATACCTAAAGGTATATTAACTACAAGGTAGAGTATTGCGCAGGTTCATATCAAGATGAATAACAGTTTTGTCGTGAAAGACGCACGTACGAACGCACTTCTGTGACCCTGCAATATTAGATTACATACTCTATTACTATCAGCGGGTTAAATAGTTATGTCTACAAATGTCTTGAAAAAAGTACTTAACCCGCTGTATTGTATAATCGAGTATGTAATTGTGATATTGCAAATGTTATTAAATCTTAAGTTAATATAGCTTCAATATTGCAGGGTCACAAGTGTGCGTTCGTATGTGCGTATTTGTTTATGCGCAGAAGAGTCTAGAACTCGTATCAAGGCGTGGCATACCTTGTAAGTAAACATATCTTTGTTATTGGGACGTGAAACTGGATGCAGACGAAAAAATTGTTTGATTTATTTCAATGTTTGCACTTCTTTTGGATATAATACTTATTGATGAACTTGTATTCGAGTATTGAAAACGTCATATTTTCGTAATTCGCTGTACTCAAATAGTGAGCTTTAAAGGCCCGTTTACACGCTACGATAAATAGGAGCGATTTATTGAGCACAGAGATTGCAACAATTTATCAGGTGATTGAGACAGTGTTTACACGCAACTATTTTTACTCCAATATCTTTATTTTTAAATAGCCGTCATGGACGAAACATTATGATGGTCTGCATTTGGAATGTGTTTAGCATTATTATTGAGTTAGATTGCAACGATTTATTGGAACCCTGTTTACACGTTCAAACTTATCGTTACGATTCGTATAAATTTAAGCCTGCTAGCACCAATCACACAATCCAATTCCAACTCCAATAAATCGCTACGATCACCTGTTTACACGTACTGATAAATTGCAACAACCTCTTCATTACGATAAATCGCTTCAATTTATCGTAGCGTGTAAACGGGCCTTAACAAAGATCATGAACCAATTTGTAATTCAGATATATATATATATATATTAGTGTTTGCTGCATTTCTTCACTCTATTTTTACGGTTCTCCTTCTAGTTTATGGGTTGCAAGAGGTAGCGACTAATGTTCTAAATTTATCTTATTAATCGTTTTACATTAATGTTTAAACCTCTCGATTTGTTTAGCATTTAACATGTTTCCCTTCATTATTATTTATAAAGCTATTCCCTAGTATTTTTTACGTCAATGGGATACTTTTTCTGTTCATTTATTCAATTTTTAAATAAAAAATCCACACTCCATTTTTAAGTAAAATTTTCAATTTCAATAAATTTAAAAGTATGTCTACTACACATCATTTTGTCCCCCTAAAGCCACCTAGGTAACGCATTCATTCCCCTTTTTCCCATATAGCGAGTGATAGACCACGAGACATGGATAATGAATCTCGACGAAGCCAACCACCCGAATAACATTCTGCGCCACCCAAGATGGTATCCCCTGTACAGTGCCCGCAGAGACTTGGGGTTACGGTCTCTGCTGCCGGTAGACTGGGACAACTTGGTGCATAGGATGGCTGCGGATGATAAACTTTTCAAACAGTTTTATAGGTAAGGTGATGAAATTCTACCCACAGTACATAGAAGAGGAAGTAGGTTATCTCCACACGAGGTACCGAAATCTAGGTTTAGGGAATTCTTGGTCGTGACGTCACATGAAGATGTTGCCATATTTGAAATAGGGGAAGGTTGTTTTAATTTTCAGGACTTTTTATGTTTACTGTATGATGTAGTGACTATAGAATCCAACTAACAAGAAGGTTATTATCTAAATAAATAATAATTATTGCACCTAAATTTATTGTTATGATGCGCTTTAGGGTGAATTGTCTCAACTTTCCCTAAATTTCAATGCGTCACGACCTAGATCTAGGGAAACAATTTAAAATAATGGGAGATAATCAACTTTTTATCCTGTGTACTGTGGTTCTAATATAATTTAATTGAGAGTTTGTCGCAGTACTCGAAAAGTAGGTTTTACATAAAAGGCAGTTGGAGAATTCAAAACGCACAGTAGCTGAAAAAAGTTATTCCGATTTCATACAGGTAAGTTTACTCTGTAACTGTTTAGTGGCTAGGAAGGATATATACAATGCATTGTATGCTGAATCCTTAATTTTCTTTTGATGACTTAATTGCTGTCTACCATTTACCCTATTGGATTATTTTACAAGTTTTCTCTCCTCACCGCAGGTACTACTGGAAGAACTCTCCCATTCGCCCCGACTGCGACAGCGAGTGTCGCAAGCGTATCCTCTGTGACCTGAAGTCAGGTCGTTCCAATGCCCGTAAGATCACCTGTGCAGCTGTACACCAGCAGATAGAGGCACAGGAAAGGAGCTACTGGAAGTCCTGGCTATTCCCTGGCATCACCGTAGGGTCAGTAATTTGGCAATTGTACAGTCAATGAAATGTGACACGTAAGAAAAAAAAAATATTATTCAACTTTTATTTGTACTGGTATCTTGATATAGATACCAATAAAAATAAAGGTTAAATAATAATTATTTTTCTTTATGTGTCCAAGAACGTCAGAACTAAGCGAAAATTAAAAACTTACCCTAGCTAAAATCCAATATAAATTATAGCTCTAGTTAGTTAATGCATATATTTAATGGATCATTTAAACAATTATTTGTAAATCTATAAAGTAGTCTTTATTTTGTATAAATTATTTCTGTGTAGCTACAGAAAATGTGCTAGCTATATGTATATATTAGAAAAATTCATAAAACATAAATACTTAATATACACTATGTTTCATGTTAATTAATAATTATACTTCTATTTTATTCATGATGTGTTTTTGTTCCTTTACAGATCACTGGCAGGACTTTTCATGTGGGGATAAAGGCTTTTCATGTAACTAAACAACGCTCAGATGTAACATAAGAACTAGAGTTAGTCTAAATTAATTTATGAGCATTATAAATTAAATACGTAACAACAGAATTATTATTAACCCTTACAAGGACTGTACCGTTACTAGTCTAACAGCCAGCCATTTATTAGGTTAGGTATTATGAATTAACTAATAGGTAATCCTATCAGCAGAGTCTTAACTTTTTAAACTGAAGAGAGAAGTAAATGCATTATTTCTAGTATGTAGCTAAATTGGTATCGTTATTCGAAAGTTAATACTATTAATTAGGTCTTTATATAATCATTGCGCAGCTTTGGCAGAGTTTCTTAGAAATTTGTGAGTGACATCCATGAAGAAAGTGAACACGCAGCGTGGCATCAAGTCAACGAAATATTTCTGAAAAAAAGAACATAATGAAATGCTTGTTATTAATTTTAAACTCTAAATGGGTATTTCCAACTCTAATTTAATTTATAAACACAAAAATCGTTAAATAATGAATCTGAAACTATTCCTATTAGAGAAGGTCGCTAAATTTTTTTGCTATAACAGTCAAGCAGCAGGGTCAATATGTAGACGGTGTTTAGAAATATGACAAGTATTAATGCGTAAAAGCATAATTACCGGTTATTGTGTAATAAAGCACCTACAGCTCAGTACTTTAAGAAGTGTTAAAGAGGGGAGGGGAGTAAAGGACAAACTGTATGTCAGTTGTAAGGAAAGATGATGCAGTTGAAATTTAAAGATGTAAATATGTTGACTGTTGAGTACATTGTCCATCCAACAATGAAATAAATACTCGAAAAACACAGTAAAGATAAAATAAAGTATAACTATTTTTGAATTATTTTTTTGATAATTTATTTCATAAATATGTTTATATATATACAATTAAAAGTAACTAATTCAATTTATACAACTCAAAAATGCTCACTTTTTTATATCTTTAGTTCAACTATACGAATAACAATACAAAACTCATATATGTCACTCCACCAACAAGCGGCACAGTCTATATATAGACTATGTATAACCAAGAAGCGGCACGACTATATATAGACGCTTATCTGACTCCATGATTTAGCGGGGTAACTAAATATTGTAGTTAAAATTGAAGACAGTCAATAGCAGCGGTGACTATATATAGACGATTCTTAGTTTTGTCGACTTCCATTCACCTACTGCCACTTGGAATGGGTTAATAGAAAACGGAAAGATTGAAGTAACAATGAGGTCACCCCCGCTTTAAGCTCAATTTTTAAGTTAGTGTGAGGTACGATTTGCGACTTTCCTGTACTTTCTACATAGTCGACAATATGGAACACACCAATAGCTCATAATTCTACCCTACATAATCACCTGTTTATTATTTAAATGAGAGATGTAATGGTAGCTATCAATATAAATACAGAATGAGTAGCTAAGATATATAACTTAGGTAACCTCAAAAGAAATACTAAAGACTTTGGCAAAGCAATACAATGGACTTTGACAAAGCAGTACAATGGACTACAGCTCACCTGCACTCCGTGGGTCCAGTAGCCAGTTGTGTAGGAGGTATAACCGATGGTGGAGACAGCACTGGCAGCGAAAGACTCTGCATTGGGGGAAATGAAGTCTGGGGGGAGAGAGGATTAGAAAAAGGAATTAAATTTTTCTCACTTAGCCATTTATTGTGTGAAGAATTATTAGGTAATATATTATCTTCACTTTAGATCTTATTTATATAATAAAACATAAAATGATAAGTTATATAGGATATAAACTATTATTGGATGTTTTAAACTTTAAGTTAAAAGTTACCTGAAAGTTGGTGCAGACAGATTAAGCAAACAAGAATTCATAACTTGCCAGAGAGTAATTTTCTTCAAAAGTAAGAATAATAATAGTAAAGAGTAATGGCAAGGGTTGTGACAGAATGCGTTTAAAATCATAGATCTTAAGAATATCATAGACGAAACGAAACACAATGGTGTCGAAGACCTACTATATTCCGCTGGTGTAGAAAGATTCAATACTGTTTATATCTCTCTGTCTATAGCTAATACTTTCAGGAACTATGATTTTAAACGCATATTGTCACAACCCTAGCAAAGAATAATAATAGTTAGTTTATGACTCACTGGGGTTCCTGAGCCACTGAGAGTACTTCACCAGGTTAGTAGCTACGAAGGAAGGCATCACAGTTTGGATGGTCACACCCGTACCTTTGGCCTCAGACTCCAAAGCTACTGAGAAGTACTCCACAAAAGCCTGAAACAGACAATTAGAATGTTAGTGTGAGGAATTGGTTGATTTTACTTGTTAGTAAACATTACTCTGTAGCTAAAAATAAAGTATAGCTATTTTTTTTGACTGCAATTTCATCAGATAAATATAATAATGTTTGAATTTCAAAAGAAAGTCGATTGATGTTATTTATTATATATTATAATTCAATAGTGACTAGATAGCTAGAAGAAGCGTTAACCTGTAGTTTATTAGCATTTACTTTTCAGTTAAGAACAACTAGCTATTGCTTATTTCATTGAACTAGCTAGGTAGCTACAGTATACCACTGATAAATATTACAAAATAGCCATATTTAATGATATTTAATCCATAAATAGAATCCTCATCGGCTGACACACTCAATCAATAAGCTTAGTAAGCAGCCCAACCCAATATATAAACAATATGCACGCAATATATACAGGGTCGTGCAGCTAAATTGGGACTACCTTCAACAGCACATAGCTATATTCCGTAATTTTTAACCAATGACTAAATTCTTTTTTACAGACATTCTTTAAGCCCTTTGCTATAATATTTCAGATTAAGTTCTAGCATATTTCGCTAAAATATGGCGGAATTAGCGCGAAGAACGACCATATGTGAAATGAGACACGCCGGGAACTCTGTTTCAGACATTATTAAGAGCACTGGCTATGCGAAATCGAATGTTTATCGAGTTGTTGCTGCTTTTGATGCAGAGGGTAAGGTTCAGAGAAGTTGACACAGTCCCCGCAGTGATCGAAAGAGAATCAAAACATTCCTTGCTGGGCTGAAAAGGACGTTGAAGTCAGACCCAAGCCAGCCGATGTCAAAACTGGCACAAAAGCGCAGCGTGAGTCGTAGCACCATCAGCAGGGCAGTCAAGGAAGACCTTGGTATGAAGTCATACGTAAGGAGAGTCCGTAACCCCCTAACTTCCCGCTCCAGAGCCCTCAGAGCTGAAAGATGCCCAAAGCTTCTGAACCATCTGAAACACAAAGGAGGACATGTCCGCGTTTTTGTTGACAAGAAAAAGTTCGTTGTTGATGAGGCTGCAAATCGCCAGAACACTCGGGTAGTTGCCTCCGATCGTTCAGAAGTTCCTCCTGTGATGCAGAGCAAAAATCCCGCTTCTGTGATGGTTTTTGCAGCCGTCGCAAGTGATGGTAAGGTAATGCCTCCTAATTTCATCGAAGGGGGCCTTAAAATCAACACAGCGGAGTACTTGAAAATTCTGAAAGATGTTTTGATGCCGTGGATACGTAGGAACTACGACCCCTTCAAAGTGATGCTCGTTCAAGACTCTGCGCCCGCGCATGGAGCAAAGAAAGTTCAGGATATCCTGAAGGAGAATCACAGCTCCCCAGATCTGAATGTTTGTGACTATTGGCTGTTTGGCGTCATTGAGGGAGAGTCTAACGTAACCTCATATCCAAGTGTCAACTATCTGAAGGCCGCCATTCGTCGGGTATTTCGTAATCTTGACCCCGAGGATGTAAAAAGGAGTTGTTTACAGTTTCGCTCTAGAATCTCCCAAATTATTGATGCAAAGGGTAGTCACATAGAATAATTTTGTTCTGTAGACAATAACAAACAAATAAATACAAGTAAAAATTACATTTAATCATTATTTGCCTTTCAAAATAGCGAATTTTAAAAAAGTTATGTTAGTCCCAATTTAGCTGCACGACCCTGAATACAATATGCACCCTATATATATATACATTATGCACCCAATATATATATATACATTATGCACCCAATATATATATACATTATGCACCCAATATATATATATACATTATGCACCCAATATATATATATACATTATGCACCCAATATATATATACAATATGCACCCAATATATATATACAATATGCACCCAATATATATACAATATGCACCCAATATATATACAATATGCACCAAATATATATACAATATGCACCCAATATATATACAATATGCACCCAATATATATACAATATGCACCCAATATATATACAATATGCACCCAATATATATACAATATGCACCCAATATATATACAATATGCACCCAATATATAAACAATACACACCTTAGAAGCAGCGTAGGTAGACTGTAGGGGTATGGGTCCTGCCCCAGCAATGGATGAGATGTTCACGATAGCTCCTCTCTTGCGTGCCATCATCTGCGGCAGTAGCATCTTAGTCATTTGGAGAAGAGAGTGCATGTTCACCTGGATCTGACCTCTGATGTCACCTTGATCTTGCTCAAAGAAGTACTTTGGGGGTGTCACCATCACACCAACGTTGTTCACTAGGGGTGAAAAAAAAAGTTAAATAGATTTGCTAAATAAAAAACTAGCTACTAATAACATATCCATAGAAGTTTGAATTTTTTTATAATTGAACTAGTTAAGGTATTTAAAATCAAGTTCTTAACACCCAGCCTAATAGACATTCAGTATATTTTTTGTAGGTCTACCATGAAAAGTTTAGACAATGTTGTTTATAACTATAGCTAGCTAGTTAATTGTCCAAAAAGGAATTTATATATGGTCTTGATTTAGATTTCTACTACAATTCTTTCTTTCAATAAATTGTATCATAATATCAGAGCTAATTATTCTATATATTAGAAGAGAGTTTAACCAACTCACCTAAAATGGCTATATCCTTCTTCACCAACTGACTCTCAATTGCTGGATACAAAGATTCCCCATCCATAAAATCTGCCTGAATCACTTCAGTCTCAACCTTGTGCTGCTCCTCTGTGAGAGAAATAGAAACATCATTGATAAATGTGTATGGAAAGAAAGGCATTATATTAGCTTCAGCTGCATGCATGCAAGTAATTTAAAGATTGAATAATATGAGAGAAAATGGATTTGGTATACCTAGGTTAAGTTTTTTTTATTATAATAAAAATTTATTCAAGTTTTACTTTTAATTAGTAAGAAATCCATTATACTTGCAGGTATTGTGGACAGGGTTGATAAAAAACAATGGTTTTTATTGGTTTATTTGGTTTTTATATGGAATTATTTAATAAAAGTGCATACAGATGCTGATTAGTTCATAACAGATCACTATACATGATTAACATTACAAAACATCATTCACATTTTGATAAATTATGGAAAAAAATAGATTTATGATGAAAAAATTAATATGCTAGCTATGTAACATTTTTCTACCAATTCATGAATAATTCTTAGCTGCTAGTCTACTTTAATAAGCTCTTAAAAAATTCAAAACTCAAGTTTTAAATAAGATAACTAGATTCAGATATTTCTTAAATTCCTATATTTCCATTGATTTACATTTCAAATGTAGATGTTCAAATTAAAATATAACACATTAGCAAATGAATATCACAGTGTGACTAAAGACTATATTTTAATATTTACTAAATCACTATGTAAAATATCTTTATAAAATGATAATAATACAATATGGTGAGGAGAAAACCCTGTCCATATTTCTAATTTCCTTTGGTTTTAAATTTTAATGTCTTCCATGAAAAAATTACACAACTTATATTAACTAATTATATTTTTATATAGCTGCATAATATATTTATATGATTTAATAAAACTATTTTAAATGATATAAATATAATATTGATGATTTCTGATAAATTAAAAATGATTCAAGAGCTTCAAAGGATAAAAAAAACAAATAAACCATAAAAAAAATGAACCATGGTTTAAACCATTGGTTTAAACCAAACCACCCTGATTATGGATACTAATAAAAATAAAAATTGAACAATAATTATATAGCTACTTCTTATTTTTTTTATGATTGAAAATGAATTTATTAATTTTATGATGTTATACATAGTTATAACTAGTCATTTTCACAATAATAACTCTGAACATACCCTAGTTGCCATAAATTAAATTTTTCAACCATGTGATTGATAGCTTATTTTAACTATGTATTGTGTAAGAAAAAGAATGTATATATTTTTTTTCTAATGATAGCTATAGGCAATAAAAATCATTAAGCTGAGTTATTGGCAGAGATTTGACATTTTAATTACCAAATTGCTATATTTTATGTTGTTATATAACTAGCTATTTTGAAATATTTGCAGTTATGGTAAATACATAACGATATGACCGCTAAACAACAGTCAAAAGTTACAAAAAAAGGATTCCTTTGGTATGAATGACACAGCACTTTTCAAACTCAGTAAATATCACTCTTATAATGGTAACCAAGTCTAAAATATATCCACTCACCAATCTCCAAGGCCACTCGTTTGAGTTTATCCATCGAGCGAGAAATGAGGATGATATTGAGGCCATCTTTAGCCAACTCGTGTGAATAGGCTTTGCCAATACCGTCAGTGCAGCCTGTCACAACTGAAAAAAAAGAAAAATGGTGAGTCAATCAGGAACTGGTAGGCTAGTGTTCCCAGAAACAGTCAACAGTTACAATATGGTGTGTTATCTTCAATATATATTAAGATCATTAGTAGTAACAGTTATGTTACGCTGTACAGCTACTGTAAGTGGTGACACTGAAGCTAGCTGCGTTCTCTAACAACATAACACTAATAAATATAATAGCTTCAAAACAAGTATTGAATTTAAAAAATATAAAAAGAATAGTACTCCTGATATGCAATATTTCAATATACAGTATGGGTCACAAAAATGTTTCCGCTTTTTCAAATACTTGTAAATTGTTAGCTAATAGATGACAAAACTGTATCTTGATGTCTTTTTTTCCCACCTCTTATTGTACTATTAACAGGTGAGAACAATTTTGAACTGATGGACATAGTTTAAGAAAAGGTAAGCAAAGAGTGAGGGTGATTATTTTTGTCATTGCGTGAAGGTTATTCTTAGAGCTAACTCTGTGTTTTTACCTACTAAAAGGCAGTGAATAAAAGAAAAAATTACAATCATAGACATTTTAATACAGGGTTCTTAAACTTCTTCATTGGAAACTATTTGGAAATAGAACAACTTCAGCGACATTTTGATCACATTGAACTGATATGAAGTTTTCACTCTGAATACCAGTCTGCAGAAACTGGTTAAGTGTTCGTACAGATCTCTTAATCTGTTTGTAGCAAAATTAATGTAACTATAGGAATTAATTCAGAAGTGTTCGTAGCAAAATTAATGTAAATATAGGAATTAATTCAAAATTGTTCGGAGAGAATATCCCAAATATCTCACATATTCTGCAGACTGGTCTGAATATTCGTTCTTCGCTTGTTATGCAATTTCCATTAATTTATTACTGTAGGTAGGGTCAAGCAGGTAAATTGCGGCACACTAACTAACTGCGGCCTCTGACAACAGAAACATGATAGCTTCAAAACAATAGTTAAAAACAAAAATTAATAAATTATAGCATGCACTGCGCTTCTTCTGGAAAGAAAGCAACATTTTAATGTAATTTCAGTTCAGATAGTTTTAGACTCTCTTGAGAGGGCCGCAATTAAAAATTAAAGGGCCACAATTTACCTGTAGGCTGTAACCTGTGTCCTGCGTGACCCTACCGCTCTGGAAAATACCATAGGCTAACAGATGAATTTTAGAGGCTAAATGCTGCGGATTATACAGTTCCCATTAATTTATTACTGTATTTTAAGGTTTGCTAAACTCCAACAGACTGCCAGTCTGCAGAATGTGTCTCTTCTCCCGCAGAGACTTTAATTTGAGAGAGAGCTACTCTCTGACTCTCAGCAGCAGATTCAGAATCTCCCGCAGCTAAATTAATGGTAACATAGGAATTAATTCAAAATTTCCCGCAGCTAAATTAATGGTAACATAGGAATTAATTCAAGATCTCCCGCAGAGATCTCCAATTTCTAAAATTCAATCAAAAACTCCCGCAGAGAGTCTTGGAAAAATGTTCCATATTCTGCAGACTGGCAACAGAGTAATTAATCCATCAGAAAAGAGTCAAAAGACTACTTTTTGCAGAGTGGTGACCCTATTCAATTAATCTAGTTTGACAATCTGTACCTATTTAATACACAACACAAAAAATCTACCAACAGCCTACAGGCAACAATTTCCAATTATTTATTTAATTGGCTGATGACTGATCCACCAACATTTTCCCAATTTAGCCACTGAAAATTGATGGTAACATAGGAATAATTCATAAATAGCTAGAAATAAAAAATCCACAACTTCATTAAAATATTAGTTTTCAAATGAAAAAAAAATTAAATTAGAGCAGCAAGACGACAAGTCTGGAATTTACCAAATGAAGAGTTTATGAGCCATAGTTATGATTTACCTAGCCTCTAGGTACATAAAACATATACTCACCAGCCCATTTACCACCATATCTCTTCTCAAAGTTCTTCTTCCATAGTCTTGACCAAAACATGGCCCGAACTCCAACCAGCAGCTGCCATATTGTCTGAATGGTCAATTTACCCACTATTAATAGCCCTAGGATGGTCAAAACATTGTCCACCACCGTGAGAGAGTCTGAAAATTGACCGAAGAGCATCATGAAAGAGTCTATACCGGGTGACAACCGCACGGGAACTGACATTCCAGTGGCCATTGTGAGGAATAGTGCCAACTCACTCCTATCTTGTCCTAAATAAACATTAAATCCTCATTCTTGGTTGGACTTCGGACCTAAACAGGATATAGTAAGTTGGTAGTTATCGAACTTTTCCATATTTTAGATAAATAAGAAAAAATAAACAATTTATAACATCCCACCTAAATAGGCATAGGCCGACCTAGTTATTTTTTACTTCACCAAAAAAATAACGAGTTAGTTTGGTAAGTACCTAAGAAGTTAATTTATATTTTTTAATTCGTATATGATCGAAAATCTGAAACTGTTTAATAACTCACAAGTTCCCAAATTACCCGATTCATCTAATACAACTTAGAAGGAAGATATCTTGGTAGCTAGGTCATAATATTAATTCAATTAAATCAGATTTGAATTTGTCATGAAAGAAAAACCTAAAAACTTGATACCTAGGTAGGTATATACAGGCAGGCCCCGCTTTTATGAAAGTGGAAATAATTGCCAGGCATGTCTCGATGATATTACCGCTCGTATTCATAGAAAACGAAGCAAATTTTTGTGATTATTTCACGGTAACTATAATAAATATGAATACTATTATTAATCAGTTGATTTATAATGATAGCGCCTCCAATTGGGCCAGAAATTCAACCTATCTCACATTTTATGGTTAGTTCCGTGGTATCGCACAGTTACAGATTTTCAGACACGTAAAATACTTGGTATATAAAATAATTTCCTATTAGGTAGGTGGGGTACGGTCAAGAGCCCCCCCCCCCCCCCGGTCAAGAGCCCACCTCCCTGTTTTTTAATCCTTATTTACCTAATTAAACAAATGAAGAACTACTTAGATAGAAATAACTGAGAGTTGATAATGTAGTTTGTTGTATCCGCTAGTTTGTTGTACTGCACACTTCATGATTGTTTATTGACCTGGCAGGGGGTTGGGGGGCGGCATGCCCCCCCCCCCTATATACATATATTTTATATCTAATCAGTAATGAACTTCAAAAGTGTCAATAAGGATTAAATAATATAGGTAAATAAGGATTTAAAAACAGGGGGGCTCTTGACCGGGGGGGCTCATGACCGGGGGGGCTCTTGACCGGGGGGGCTTATGACCTACACCCTAGGTAGGTATTTAACTTTTAGTACAATTGTTATCCATGATACTAATTAAATATTTAGAATTGATCACGAAGTTAAGTAATAATTATATTTTCTTTTAGACTTTCATTATGTGTACGGAAATCCAGAACCAACCAATAACTTTGAACTTACCATATACTAGGTACCAAAAATATTTCACAGAGTATAAAATTACTGTTTGTTCTATGTGACACAATTATACAAAAAATATCTAACTAATAACTCACCTATACAGAGTGAGAGTTAATTGAGTTATGGTTGAATTTTAATACTTTTAATAGATTCACAATACTTCGAACTTCAATCACAGAGCATCAACTATTTCTGCATGACAACTAATTCTGGAAAACTGCTTAATAGGCTTAGTACCTAAACATTAAATACAATTTTCGGTAATTATATTTTTATAACTCAAAGAATATGAAATGCCCACTAAGAAGTAACAATTATATAGTTCTTGTGACATTAGCTGGTCTTATAATCATTTAATAATTAGACTGAGTTGTGATTTGGTAATAAAAGTGGGGCCTGTTAAATGTGTAATACAATTTTGACAATGTTGCAAGTTAGCTACAATACCAATTACTATAATGGAACTGATCAACAACGGCAGATCCAAGAATTTGGCTCCCGCCTCCTCCCTGCCTAATCCTTGTACATCACCCCTTCCAACCTAGACCGAGACCCAATCCTACCTCCTGGCAACCTCATCTTCCCCCCAAATCCACCCCCCTCCCTCATCATGCATCCCCCACACCTAATTAGGATATCTCCCCCATAGCTCATCACCCCCATCCATACTAACCACCCCATATCTCTCACCAGCATAGGACACTCCAACAAGAAATGCTCCAAGGTCTCCTCTTCCGCACCACACATCTTCCACTCCACCTCTCCCACTCCAAAATCTAGCCTATCTCACATGGGGCATTTTTTTCAACATGATTGTAGCATGAAAAAACCGCCCTATCTAAGTGGACAACACATACGTTTATTAAGTCATAGCGTCTTTTCATGGACATCTTTCATGCCGCATGAGAAACCACTCATCCTCTCTTTTCCCATATAGGTACCACACAAACGTACTTCTTCTTTCCACCTCTCTTCTCCATCTATGGTAACAATAATAGCCAGAGCCTACCAACCTATAGTTACTATATATTCGTATATATTTTGCTTTGAGGGACGATGACTGAACTGATGAGAGTATTTATGAAGAAGTATTGTGGTTTTACCTATTTTATCATAAAAAAGTAGCCCTATTCTGATGGTAGGTACTTTTGCCTAATTAATTGTTATTAATAATTATATTAATAATGAATTTACCCTTCCTTCCTATCACCATTTCTACTTGCCTCACCACGAGAGGGCGCTGACAATCAGAAAATGTACGTAAATATCTACGAGAGGGAGAGGAGGTCAAAGTTCACCTAATGGACACACTTTAGAGATAAGATAAGAATCTTTCACCTACTTATACATTATCTGATATGTTCTATTCTTACCTTTGCAAATTGTGCAAGGTTATGTTGTGGGAGGCATTTATTTATTTATCATCTTGTTATTCGTATAACTCAAAAAGTTTTCAACCAAATTGCCTGAAATTTGGTGGGATGATTGGTCAATAATATTCAGCAACCATTTGATTCGATTTTGGGAGCGAACAGGTCAAGGTTTAAGGTCATATAGGACTCTAGGATTATTGGATGGTCAAGGACATTTATAAGCGGTGGCGAAGGTAAGCGCTCTACGAGTGCCTGTATTATTGTTTATATTAAGTTTGATACAACGTTTTTTTTTCAGAATGATGACCTTTCGATAACCTTTTTACAACTGTTCTGTTTCAATTTTACAAATTAACCATGATTGAAAAATTCATAGAAAAAGGGTAATAATATGAAAATTCACTTTGATATATTTTATTATTTAGAATCAGTCATTATCAATGTTTTCACAACCGAAGTTCAAAGAAAATTAAAAAGAACTTACAAAACCTATATCATTAATAAATGTAATAAAAACGTAAAAAATGAGAGGTGGAAGAATTTCAGAAATTACACAGCCAAAATCATTTATATTTATACTAACATTTAACAAACTAAATCCATTAATGTGATGAATGTAGAATATTCATTCATTAAGTAAACATGATTTAAATGTTGACTTGAAGTTTAAATAGAATACACCAGCTATTTTGAGCATGAATTAATATAGAATTATTGAAGAACTGAATGTGATTAAGAAATTAAACAATGGGGCCAAACCTAACGGTAATTCTTCTTATTTTTATTTAAGTTTGAGTGCTTGCCTGAGAGATTATTGAAATAAAAAATATATATACATATGATTAACTTTCATCAATGAGCTAGTAAAATCAACAACTGTTATGTTTAGGATAAGTTTCGAATTATTGGAGTGTTCCACACTTTCGATCGTATAAAAAAGGATATTATTTAACCTTTTAACTCGTTATATTAATGGGTACCCATGATAGCTGAGTTAAAATGTTAAATTATATACTTTTTCTTACATGATGAAATATGTGGAAATGTCCAATAACTCTGAACATACACTATTTACTAAAATAAGTAATTTTCCATTACATCAATATGTACCTAATATTTGAAGCGGATTTACATCATCGATTGATACGGATAAGGAGAAATCAATTTTACGTAACGGATTCACTAATGACAATTAAATTACTTAAAAAAGATTATAACTAATATTTACAAGTTATCTTTTTTCACTTGCTATAATATTTAATGCTTCATGTTATAGCATACTGTTGAACCACATATCACAATTAGGACTCATCGGTCACAGGTACTGGATTCTCCATAGCGAAAGCAGATGTGCTTTTCTCCGGTTTGGAAGAGGATCCACCTTTCTCCTCCAATTTCCTGGTCTCACAGAATAACTTATACTCTCTGTACAGTTTGGGGTCTGATGGTCCCCACTTGTCAGTGGGTTTGAAAAGTTTCAGCAAGGCTTTCGACCAGTCGTCTCCGTCACTCCTGTTCTTCCACAGTCCTTTTCCGAAGAGGATTGGTACTGCGATCAGTGCGACCAGAGTCAGGCAAATACCAAAAGCTGAGATAGAAAAGAGAATAATTAGAGAATTATTGATTTTGGAAATGATTAAAGGTATAAGAATTTTCAAATAATATAGAATTATATTGATAAGTTGAACGTTTTCAATGACAGGGAGCTGCTTATAAACTTTTTAATGTCTTGAGTAGAGTATCATCGAAATATTGTAAATAGGTCTCGCACTACCTAAAAAGAATGGTACTTTGAAGTAACTCACCTGTTGCTCCAGATCCAAACTCATAGGACCCGTGCGTCAGAACCTCCCCGAAGAAGAGTTTGTAGAAGAAGATGACGAGGAGAACACCTGGCATAATTCCTTGCCAGCAGATTCTCCAATAGATACCAGTCTTTCTATTCAACATGAACTCTATGTCTCTGGTGATGTTATGGTATCCGTACACGAACATGATTGCTATGATTTCCAAAACAGCCAAAATGAAAATGATAAAACCCTGCAAAATGAAATGGAGGAAATTAATAAATGTTATTTTTTAAATGGATGCAAACTATTTATTACTTAGGTATTCTCTTGAATCGAAAGGTAACTCTCAATTTGAAAACTTACACCTCCATAATTGTCCACAAGAGTGAGGATGTACTGTCCTTGTGGTGTGACATAGAAGAGTCCCAAGAAGAAGCCAGCCACACAGACAGCCAGAGTGATGAGGGCCCTATTCCACTGCTGAAATTGGTCGTGGATGATGGTGATGACGCAGCCTGTGAGAGCAGAAGCGCTGCCCACTCCAAGAGTGAAGAGCATCAGGAAGAACATTACTGCGAAAAACTGCGGTGCCCAGTTGAAACGGGCCAGAACGTCTGGGTACGAGATGAAAGCCAGGGAAGTACCACCTGCAGAAGAAAATGGAAGAATGTTCAGAATATGAATTGAAAAAGTGTGAAGCACTGTATGTACATTCTTATAATGTTGACATTAATTCAGCATTATAATTAATTTTTAGAATTATATAGCCTACTCTTAAATAAAGTACCTATCTAAAATAATATATTGTATGTTCGTGGTGAATTGCAATAACGTCTTATTGAAAAATCTTCTATATATAGGTACAGCATTTGCTGTAAAATTTTGAGCAAGATCAAAACCTAATACAGCATCGCTATAATTCAGTATTTGCTAACTATTAAATTAATTAATAGACTCGTTATAACAAGATTTTTGAAACGACTTAGCGAGTTTCAAGATTACCATCATTTAAGGAAATTAAAAACACCTGTTTATTGGGCTAATTGAGCCATTGTTGAATTAGGTTAGAGAGAGACTACTCTATTTTAAAGAAGGAAATGAACCATTTTCTGTCGTGTAAGAGTATTCTCACCTCCTTTGATGACTTCCTTGACTGGTACTTTGAGAACGTGAGCCAGGTGACCAAGAATGGAAAAGATTGTCAGACCAGCAAGAAGAGAAGTGCAGGTATCGGTGACAGAAATGATGGCGGCGTCTCTGTACACATTGTGTCTGAAGTTGTTGAAGGATGAGAACATGATGATGGAACCGAAACCAACACTCAGACTGAAGAAAGATTGAGAGACAGCCTTGTACCATACCTGTAATGCAAAGAGATGTTTTAGGAATGAGTTGCGATGGTGAAAGAGTTGGTTAATGCCACAGTATTCGGAAAGTATGTGCTAGAATAAGACATAATAGATTAATCAGATAATTCTAAAGGTCAGGTTGATTCATGACCTGCGGTTATTTCCACTTGCCAAGTACTGTGACGTTCTTATAGAGATATTTTATCAATATAATCATATCATGAAATAAATGTAAATTTTATGAAGTTTTGGAAATAGGTTTTGTAAATTCCTATCACTCACATCCATTTCCAAAAGGCGATGCCATTCTGGGTTAAGGAAGAAGATGATCCCGTCAATAGCCCCAGGTAGCGTCAATCCTCTTATCAAGAGAGTGATGAGGACAACGTATGGAAAAATGGCTGTAAAATAAGCTGCCTTGCCTGAACTAGCCACACCTGAAATATAATGTTTAGTTGAGGAGTATTTTCAAAATTGTTTGTAACTGTTGGTTTTGATTCGGTAACTCTTAGTTGTATTTTGGTAGACATTGGTTGTCCATTGATTCAAATAGCCAAACTGACACCACCAAGATTGTTAAATGCCAAGAAACTAACTTATGATCTCTTTATAGCGGCAAGATTGAATACATTTCTGCTGAACGAATAAATGTAGAACTAATATTTGTGAACACATTCGATAAAAACACGAAATTAAATATTTCTAGTCACATTATGCAGCAATAATTTATACGTATCTAATTGGTGTGAGGTGAATGTAAGACTTTTAGTAAGACTTAAACACTAACCTATACATGCACGAACCTTTTACGAGAACGACGAAGAGAATAATCCAAGAAAAGAGAAGACAGAGAGTCAACCTCCACTCTGGGAACCCGATTCCGTTATCCAATCCATTGGGATCAATTTTCAGAATTTCCAAACTAGAAAAAGAAGATTGATTAATTAGTGATGGAGTGGTAGGTATAGGTATTCAACTTATATTTTGATTATCTGAAGGAATAATCAATAGATCGAACGTTTCACATTTAGCTGCATGCTCTCAGATAAAACCTGTAATATTTCGTATAGAGTTAACAATATAGAAACTAAGAAAATGCACCCCAGCCTGTCTGCATGTAAACCAAATTGTCCAAATACTTTAAAGTATTTATTCAATTGTTAAAATTTACGATATGCTAATTTGGTTTTCTAGCCCAGATCACGGATACTCCAAATACCCAATAATTGCTACCAAGAGATAAACTAGTCGAGAAACTTGATCATTTTTAACTATAAATATTTCTCTATGGGAAGAAATGGTACAAATTTACAACCTATACTCCTAATAACTTACTTGAAGAATTCATCGCTGGATGTCTTGATGGTGGACAGGTTCACCCCGATGAGGTTGCTGACGTTAGTGTTGGCGTCCACACAGGCGTTTGTTGACCAGTTGCCGCATGATGACCATGGCAGTTCACTTTGGAAGGAGGAGAAGAAATACATCACCGTTAAAGCCATCAAAGAGACGTAGTACGTAACTACGGCCCATGTGGCTATCATCTGACCATAACCAACTCCTGAAAGGATAAAATAGAATTCAATCGATGCACAAATTTTTATAATTGCAGCATAACTTCAGAGATATGAAGCACTCTAGTAATGGAGGACCTAAATTATGAAATGCACCTGAGTATTTTCTATGTTTAAATTATAGAAAATGATATTTGTTAATTATTCCATCCTAATTATCCTTCAATCCCCATAATTTTGGCAAAGATTTTAGTCATAGAAAACTATCTAATACACCCGAGATATGAAGTGGCTTAGAGTTATGAAGGAACTACTACTTCATAAATCAGGTGTTTCGCTGTACTTAAATATACAACAAATTTTCAAATGATATATACAATACATACATAAATATGATATATGTATATTTCTGTTCTAGGAAACTATTAGACTTAGAAATACATTTTAAAATAAACTGTTTATTTGTATATTTTTTCAAAATGGTGGAATTTTCCACATCTTGCATTTAACGCCGGTGGAATCTTCCGCGGTGGAATCTTCCTGGTGGAACTTCCGCAGGGAAACTTTCCGCGGTGGAATTTTCCAGCCACTTTATATTTCATTTAAATTATATTTCTTTGAATAAGACTCTTTCATTATCATTTTTGGGGGCAATCTGTTGTAATAGTATATTGTCAGTAAAAAGATTCTAAACCAGTTTACACCAGATTCACCAAAAAAAAGAGTAGGTTAACCTATACCTAGTTAGTATGTATAACCAGTGGGTCATACTAACTAGTATATAAAGAAATATGACTTACAATGATAAACTTATTTATGTGTTTCTTTCTTATAGGATCGAAAATGTGGAACAGTTCGATAGCTTGGAACTTATACTCAAGAAATTAAGTCATGTAACTGAGCAAAATGTTAAGAAAGCGATTTCGTTGTTTTTTCCGCGAATTCAACAATTTGCAAAGATCTTTTTCAGTAGGATTGTATAAACTAGATCTCTAATTGAAGAAATAGGAAGATAAAGCTTTTCAATTTGAACAATTCTATCATTAATTTAAAAAAAGTGGTTTAAATAGAAAGTAGCTACATAGATTTTAATATTAATTAAATAGGGGTGAGCTCTTAAGGTGAAGGATATTCATGTTAAAAAAGTTTAAGGTGATTGAGTCCTAGGGTTGTGAAAATAGGCTTTTAAAATCATAGATCCTGAAAATATTATAGACGGAGAGAATTAAAGAGTATTGAATCCCTCTACACCAGCGGAATATAGTATTCGATACCCACATTTCATTTCGTCTATGATTTTCTTAAGATCTATGATTTTAAAAACATATTGTCACAACCATAAATGACGTGAAGCGTCATCTGAAGCGACCGAAAAGTATTAAATACTTACATATGGGCTTGAACTCGTTTAATATTTTGTAATAAGCTCATAGAATGTCAGTCTTAGAGATTATATTGTACTGAACATTTTCTTTTATCGTTCAATGAAATGTTTCAACGTACCTTTGAAAGCTGGACAAATGTTCCAGACTTTGACTGATCCATAGGACGCAAACTGTCCCAGGCAGAGTTCTAGGTAGTAGAGAGGTTTGCCAATGAAGAGCAGCACTAGGATGTAAGGGATAAGGAAAGCTCCGCCACCATTCTCGTAAGCCACGAATGGGAATCGCCATACGTTACCAAGACCAACGGACATGGCTACGCAGGACAGGAGGAACTCGATGGGATTGCCCCATTGGTCCCTTTTGGGTCCTTCCTCTCCTGCTTCTGTGTCCTGAAGAGATGAATAAGAGGTTACAAATGGTTTAAAAATATATTATTACTTGCATTTAAAATATCAAAAACTCTCTTAATACTAAAAAATTAGCTATTTTATATTTCAATAAAATTTAGGTTTTATGACTTTCTCAATATCCATATTTTAGATACACTCTAAAATATCAACAAATTCACTTTACTTAATCGTTTAACTCACTGCAATACGTTCTACTAAACTGTTATATTATGTATATATAGTATAAAAATGACAAATGTACGAAATTACCTAACGGCCGGAATTTAAGTAATTTTCTATAGATTAAGTTAAGAGTCATTCTAGGTGTGTTTTCACTTTCTGTTTCGCGGTGTTGGTTTGTTTATTCATTTTAGTTTACTTTAGTGACTTTCAGTGCTATTATCAGTGAAAGGGAGAGTGCGCTCTAATAAGGGAGAGTGCGCTCTAATAAGGGAGAGTGCGCACTAACCACAAAACTAACAACGTGACCAGGTGATAGAGCAAAATTCTATTAATTCTAAATGATAAGCCTATTAAATGTTGGTGAATAAGTATAATTATCATATACTTGGCCGCTAGGGGAACGTACCATAACTCGGGTAATTAAATAGGCTCGCAGTAGTCGAAAAGTGGGTGAAAACATGGTAAAAAAAATTCAAAGGTCAGATCGGTTCATGACCTGTGTTAACACCCACTATCCGAGTACTGTGACGTTCACCTAACTGACACATGTATGTAATTCTCAATAGTGAACTACAGTGTAAAAAAAGTTCACAACGCCATCTTTCTATTTTAGGTACAATTTATTTACTATTGAATATTATATGTGGGTATATAGTCATTAATAAAATTAATAAAATGAATATAATATATTAATAAATATTAACTAAGCTCATACAAATAACTTGGATACTTGTCGTATGTAAAAGATTTACAGATAGTCTCTTAATAATTATCTCCCTCAGTAAATATTGCTCTGGGTTCAAAGACTGAGAATCCATAAGAAATATCTAATTATTTTAATGAAAATATTCCAGTTATACTTTCATTATTTTTTTTAATCAAAGTTTACGAAGCATTTCAATGTAATACATCGTGACAAATAGACATTTTCTCAGGCCTGTGAGGAATCATCAACTTTCATTTTCACTGGAGTCTCATCTATGAGGGTCAATGAGGATACCCTCTAGCAGTACCTATAGTGCATTGGGGGGCATTCCTACTAGAGAATTTAGTACTTTCACTACCGCTGATAAAATGGGCAGTGTTTGTATATTTGTGGGTACTTTTGGCTATCAGGTGGTTACAGAAAGAGGGAATACGTTACTTTATTTAGTAGAGTAATTGGAGAAAATGATAGTCAGTGTATGGAGACAGAAAATGATAGCTAGTGTATGGAGACAGGAAATGATGGCCAGTGTATGAAGAGAGAAAATGATAGCCAGTGTACAATGTACATGGAGAAAAAATGGTAGCCAGTGTACCTGAAGAGAGAAAATGATATCCAGTGTACATGGGGAGAGAAAATGATAGCCAGTGTACATGGGGAGAGAAAATGATAGCCAGTGTACATGGAGAGAGAAAATGATAGCCAGTGTACATTGAGAGAGAAAATGATAGCTAGTGTACATGGAGAGAAAATGATAACCAGTGTACATGGAGAGAAAATGATAACCAGTGTACATGGAGAGAGAAAATGATAGCCAGTGTACATGGAGAGAGAAAATGATAGCCAGTGTACATGGAGATAAAATGATAGCCAGTGTACATGGAGAGAGAAAATTATAGCCAGTGTACATGAAGAGAGAAAATGATAGGCAGTATACATGGAGAGAGAAAATGATAGCCATTGTACATGGAGAGAAAATGATAGCCAGTGTACATGGAGAGAGAAAATGATAGCCAGTGTACATGGAGAGAGAAAATGATAGCCAGTGTACATGGAGAGAAAAAGATAGCCAGTGTAAATGGAGAGAGAAAATGATAGCCAGTGTACATGAAGAGAGAAAATGATAGACAGTGTACATGGAGAGAGAAAATGATAGCCAGTGTACATGAAGAGAGAAAATGATAGCCAGTGTACATGGAGAGAGAAAATGATAGCAAATGTGCATGGAGAGAAAAAGATAGCCAGTGTAAATGGTGAGAGAAAAAGATAGCCAGTGTAAATGGAGAGAGAAAATGATAGCCAGTGTAAATGGAGAGAGAAAATGATAGCCAGTGTACATGGAGAGAGAAAATGATAGCCAGTGTACATGGAGAGAGAAAATGATAGCCAGTGTGTTAATAAATAAAAATTTCATGTATATACTGAGAGTACAATTTTGAAATAGATTATAAATGAAAAAGTTACATAGAATAATTATCATATAATAATTAAATGTAATCAAAATCATCAAGAGAACATGAACACTTGGGTGTGAAGTGTAATTAAACAATTACAGTACTGTAACCTCTAATTACTTACTAATGACAATGGGAAGTAAGTGTGATCAATTATTCAATAAATACGATTTAATGAGTACTTTAATTGAGGGATATTGTGTATGTTTTGTTTAGGGATATAATTATAAGTGATTGAGAGCATTTAACTAATTATAAACTTTTTCAGTGTATGATATTTATAATCAACGTAAATTAATGTATAATTACCGACTAAATTTTCTCTAGTGATTAATTCTTTTGTCTACAATATTTTCCTCATCACCTTTTTTACGCTGCCCGAAAAGCTCCAGTGATATTCATGGAGTTTTAAAAATGGCTTGATTATTGCCTACTTTATTCGTTATTCGTGTTTTTCTGTCTTTATTATTATCAATAAAGTTATCAGTATCTTTAATTTAAAAGTCCATACTAAGTCAGTTAACTTGTCAAAGTAACATTATAGGTAACAGTTCAATAAGAGTGAGATATAAGGTACCTAGAACACGAAGGTCATTTTATCTCCACTTATTTCGAGTTAAATAAAATGTTACTAAGGAATAATAGGTATAAAAAGAGTATAATACTATTTTGCGGAAGGTGAAGATTATTCAGGAACATAAAACTGGAATTACTTCATAAACTATAGAATATAATGTTTAATGAGGTATAATCCTTTAATGCATTTAACAATATACCGGTTCTGAATTAAAAGAAACACCCACTACAAAATAATTAACTCTTCCGTCCCACCAAGAAAATTATAGTCTACTATTTCTATCGGTGATTATAATCGATGATAAAAAGATCATCTATCTACGATAATTAATGATTAAACGAAATTTAATCATAAATTATCACAAATTTAAAACACTTTCAGTCTATCGTCTTTCGTCGGACATTCCTGACTAAAAACTCCTTCGATAATGTCTTTATTATGATATTTTACGATAAAATACCATCAATATTTCCCGTAATTTTCCGACAGGGTTTGTTACGCAGAGTGTGACGGAGCCTTGAACCTTACCGCTAAATAGCGTTACGAAGCGTCACACCGCTGATGTCATCGCTAACAACTAACGCTAGTAACGATATGGTGTATGGGAAAGATAGAACTCTATTTAATTACTAAATACATGAGGAAGAGAGTAACTAGGGGTAGTTCTGAGTTGACGGACAGTTACACTTTTCGATCATGTAAAAGGTATATAATTTAACATTTTAACTCGTGATTTTAATTATTAAATATTTTTTTTTACTTGATCGAAAATGTGGAACTGTCCGATAACTCAGAACTTACCCTATATATCTTTTCATTTTCATAATAATATTTATATGCAAAGTAAAGTTTCGGAACCTAATTAACAGTATATTATTAATACTAATTGTATACCTATTGTAATAAACACTATATGTGAATATAGTTAGAAGGTGAATACCACAAAGAGGTAAATAGTCTGAAGGTGAATACCACAAAGAGGTAAATAGTCAGAAGGTGAATACCACAGAGGGATAAATAGTCAGAAGGTGAATACCACAGAGGGTAAATAGTCAGAAGGTGAATACCACAGAGGGTAAATAGTCTGAAGGTGAATACCACAGAGGGTAAATAGTCTGAAGGTGAATACCACAGAGGGGTAAATAGTCAGAAGGTGAGTACCACAAAGAGGTAAATAGTCTGAAGGTGAATACCACAGAGGGATAAATAGTCTGAAGGTGAATACCACAAAGGGTAAATAGTCAGAAGGTGAATACCACAAAGAGGTAAATAGTCTGAAGGTGAATACCACAAAGGGTAAATAGTCAGAAGGTGAATACCACAGAAAGGGTAAATAGTCAGAAGGTGAATACCACAGAAAGGTAAATAGTTCCATACAATCATTTAAAGAAGTCATGTAAATATTAACGATTCATGTGAGTTACTTTTTCAGTCATATGTCTGTCTGTCTGTCTGTCTGTCTGTCTGTCTGTCTGTCTGTCTGTCTGTCAGTCTGTCCTACATCTAAAATAGTAACAGCTGCTTTGAGTGGCTATTTAGAAGGATAATTACAAGTGTACTATTCCAAGTGTACCATTCCTACCAATTACCATTCCAAGTGCACCATTCCTACCAATTACCATTCCAAGTGCACCATTCCTACCAATTACCATTCCAAGTTTACCATTCCTACCAATAACCATTCCAAGTGTACCATTCCTACCAATTACCATTCCAAGTGCATCATTCCTACCAATTACCATTCCAAGTGGTAATTATCACTCAAGAACAAAAGGGAAAGTATTTATCAATTTTTTTAATCGAAATCAACTTCTTCTCACAGTTTCAATTCATTGTAATTATTTCTTAATTAAACATAATTAAATGAAATGGATATACGAATTAATAATGTTATACTTGTTGAATTTATAGATATATGTATATGAATCAATATAAATTTAAATTAGATAGAGATATGTGAATTAATATTGTTATATCAATTAAAAGAATTAATAATATATAAATGAATTAAATGAATAATATTATATTAAATGAAATAGAAATAAGAATTAATTTAATATCAGAATAATAAGATGAATAGATATAAGAATTAATAATGTTATATAAGACATAAGGACACGAATAAAAATTCACTCTAAAATGGTCAATGTAACTTATAGTGTTTTTTATTCTCTTTTACACTGTAGAAAAGTGAATCTTGTAACATTATTCCTTAACCTATTTTATCTGTAACGATAAATGACTATACTTAATTTATTTTTAATGACTACAATTTAGAGATAAAGCTATGGGAGGGTACTTTTTATTCTATGGCCCCACTTAACTACCCCATGGGTGTCTATAGGGTTAGACCCACTCAACTCTCCCCATGGGTGTCTATAGGGTTAGACCCACTTAACTCTCCCCATGGGTGTCTATAGGGTTAGCCCCACTTAACTCTCCCCATGTGTGTCTATAGGGTTAGCCCCACTTAACTCTCCCCATGGGTGTCTATAGGGTTAGCCCCACTTAACTCTCCCCATGGTTGTCTAGGATATAGGTACTCACTATTTTATCTTCAATAGGTAGTAATTAAACATTAACAAGTAGTCAGTTCTACGTCTATAGGATAGGTACTCACTATCTTCTCAGCATTGAGGTCTCCGCCTTTTTCTCCTTCTGCAGATCCATAGTTAGGGG
>CANNZV010003781.1:0-54530 GCA_947561585.1 Caprella mutica | reverse complement strand
GATTTATTAAAACTCTGCCATAACTTTGAGTTATTTCACCTATTGAGGTACCACATACAGATAGGCTAGTAATTAATAAATTTTTGGGGTTTTATGATAAAAAAACATGAATGGTACTGATTCACCACATGATTCCAATTCACATGTTACATACGAGTTGACACAAACGGTCTAAAAAAAGATTATGCAAAATGAGTAATAATTAAAACCATTTATAGAATGAATTATGATCAATTACTAAAAAGAAACAAGGTTGTTAGGTGCAGCTCCACTTCATGAATAACTGACTTTTATAAAATCGAAAACTGTGCAATTTTATAATTCGAGCAATTTTGTTCATTCGAGCAATTTCATAATTCGAGCAATTGTTCATTCGATCAATTGTTCGTTCGAGCAAATGTTTTTCGAGCAATTGTCTTTCGAGCAATTGTTCTTTCGAGCAATTGTTCATTCGAGCAATTGTTTTTCGAGCAATTGTTTTCGAGCAATTGTCTTTCGAGCAATTGTTTTCGAGCAATTTACCTAGAACCCTGCTATATATATATGAGTCGAAATAGTTGCTATTTCGAAACCCACCGTTAGCGCTACGAATTCGACAGTAACCGGCATTGAACCGATGTTCATGTTTATTGGGATTCTTATAGGTGACCTATGTATCAAATTTATATTTTTGAAAAATATCAGACATTCCTCGTACCAATTTGAAACCACTCAGACCGTAGCTTTACCATTACTAATCACTTCAGTACGAATAGCATTGGAACCACTCAGTCCGCAGCTTTACCATTACTAATCACTTCAGTACGAATAGCATTGGAACCACTCAGTCCGTAGCTTTACCATTACTAATCACTTCAGTACGAATAGCATTGGAACCACTCAGACCGTAGCTTTACCATTACTAATCACTTCAGTACGAATAGCATTGGAACCACTCAGTCCGTAGCTTTACCATTACTAATCACTTCAGTGCGAATAGCATTGGAACCACTCAGTCCGTAGCTTTACCATTACTAATCACTTCAGTACGAATAGCATTGGAACCACTCAGTCCGTAGCTTTACCATTACTAATCACTTCGGTACGAATAGCATTGGAACCACTCAGTCCGTAGCTTTACCATTACTAATCACTTCAGTACGAATAGCATTGGAACCACTCAGTCTGTAGCTTTACCATTACTAATCACTTCGGTACGAATAGCATTGGAACCACTCAGTCCGTAGCTTTACCATTACTAATCACTTCAGTACGAATAGCATTGGAACCACTCAGACCGTAGCTTTACCATTACTAATCACTTCAGTACGAATAGCATTGGAACCACTCAGTCCGTAGCTTTACCATTACTAATCACTTTAACACGAATACAACTAGTTTTCGAAACATGGTTCTTACAGCCCGGATGGCTCAGTCGGTAGAGCATCAGGCTTTTAACCTGAGGGTCCAGGGTTCGAGTCCCTGTTCGGGCGAACAGATTTTTATTCTTTACTCTGATTTAATAGACAGAATATAGTAAAATGAATCTATTTCACAAATGACATTTTCATATAAAGGTATTTTGCACCTTATTAGATCAACCATCGATAAACTTATTTCGACTCTTAGCTGTTCGATATTGGTAGGGATTCATTTATTTATATTAGTAATCTGAAGATATGAATAGACTATAGTAACCATTGAATATTCTGAAACTATTTTCCCTTATAAATCAATTACTATTTCAATGATCAATAAATGGCTTTTAATTCAAAAATAGAGAACTTATCTTCAATTTTTTTGAAGAATTATAAAATAAGGATATTAAACTCCTTTTCCCTGTAGCAATACTATTACATTTTTCTTTTTAAATTCGATATATTAAACATAGTTTCATAACTAAAGCGCAGTTGTGACTAATATCAGTAATATGAGCCAATGCACAGTCACGGGTAAAGACATCAGAAATCGATGACGCCGAAGAAAATTGCCAAGAGTTTCAAATTTGAAGGCTAACGGTGTTATAACTGAAATAGTTTGCGGACTAACGGTGTTATAACTGAAATAGTTTGCAGGCTAACGGTGTTATAACTGAAATAGTTTGCAGGCTAACGGTGTTATAACTGAAATAGTTTGCAGGCTAACGGTGTTACAACTGAAATAGTTTGCAGACTAACGGTGTTATAACTGAAATAGTTTGCAGACTAACGGTGTTATAACTGAAATAGTTTGCGGACTAACGGTGTTATAACTGAAATAGTTTGCGGACTAACGGTGTTATAACTGAAATAGTTTGCGGACTAACGGTGTTACAACTGAAATAGTTTGCAGACTAACGGTGTTATAACTGAAATAGTTTGCAGGCTAACGGTGTTATAACTGAAATAGTTTGCAGACTAACGGTGTTATAACTGAAATAGTTTGCGGACTAACGGTGTTACAACTGAAATAGTTTGCAGACTAACGGTGTTATAACTGAAATAGTTTGCGGACTAACGGTGTTATAACTGAAATAGTTTGCAGGCTAACGGTGTTATAACTGAAATAGTTTGCAGACTAACGGTGTTATAACTGAAATAGTTTGCAGGCTAACGGTGTTATAACTGAAATAGTTTGCGGACTAACGGTGTTACAACTGAAATAGTTTGCAGACTAACGGTGTTATAACTGAAATAGTTTGCGGACTAACGGTGTTACAACTGAAATAGTTTGCAGACTAACGGTGTTATAACTGAAATAGTTTGCAGACTAACGGTGTTATAACTGAAATAGTTTGCAGACTAACGGTGTTATAACTGAAATAGTTTGCGGACTAACGGTGTTATAACTGAAATAGTTTGCAGACTAACGGTGTTATAACTGAAATAGTTTGCAGACTAACGGTGTTATAACTGAAATAGTTTGCAGACTAACGGTGTTATAACTGAAATAGTTTGCAGTCTTGATTTTCAAAACGGATGTAATATTAGTCGAATGCTATTGAATCTTTTCAACAAATGCACAACCAGAGGCTGCTGAACTCTGTTTGGAGCTCTTTTGCATAAGTGTTTCTATCTTCGAAGCGGAAGGTTATATTTTAGGCAGCATTCATTTATTTATCATCTTAAATGTCATATTTTGCACATAAAATGTAAACGGATCCTGAATTCATCAAATATTCTCCATTTTATTCACATAACATTTTCTTGATTTGAAAGGTTACAATGAAAAATGTCGGTAAAAACTAATAATTTAATAAATATCTCGTTATTATCAAAAATTCACTGTTCCGAGTTCTTCTGCAAATTAATAATTTATGGATTATAAAAAATAAGTAATAAAATCCTAAACAAAAAAAAAACGATCCAGAAATTAACCAAGTACAGATAACGAACCAGAAATTAACCAAGTACAGATAACGAACCAGAAATTAACCAAGTACAGATAACGAACCAGAAATTAATCAAGTAAATAAAAACAACTTTAGATCATTAAAAAAAAAAAACATCTTTACATCAAATCAAAACACATCTTCAGATCATTTAATTTATGATATTATTATTTAAATTTCAATTATTCGTTAAATGTTAAGAATTTAACGAGATATAGATAACTGACACGGGTCCGTTATCTATACTTGTTCCAAAAAAAAATACTGTAAACAAGTAAATAGAAAGATTTTTATTATCTAAAGTGAAATTTTGATATGATAAAATATTAGTAGCTTCAAGGCAGTGACTAGTTTACCCTCCTTCCGTTTTTCTGAATGATTAATCAGTAAGGTATCGACAGATTTTGTCAAATTTGTTATCACTTGAGGCTCGATTTTCTTTGCAGCTCTTAGTATAGCTACTTACAGATCTTATTAGGAGGAATATTGCTTACCATCTTTGCAAGCCTTAGATTTGATGATGCTACAGTAATGTTCAATTGGATTCAGATCGGAGTCATTCGCTGACCACTTCATTAATGAAGTCTTTACCCTTCACCTGGCTAGTAATTAACAATTACTTTTCTATTAATTACTGTTGACACAATTAGTGAATACATACGTGATATTATTTTATATGCAATCCTACTCGTAACACGGGCTTTCAACCATTCTTTTATGTACTTATATCCATGACTGTGTGATTATTTGTCTTACAAATAATGTCAATCTTCACCCTTCTGTCGTTTCCTCGAGTCAAGGAACGATAGTTCTCTAATGCATTACAGAATCAAGTCTTCAACTTTAAATGTGTCTATAACCTAGTTTTAAAAAAATTCCTCAAGATTATTTTCAATAAGATGGTGATAAAAGGAGAGTGTATTATCCAAATTACAACAGTTCTCTACGACCCACCTTTATTATATATTTAAAATATGTACATGTATGTAAATTTCACACTAGGTTTCTATATTAATCTGTTCAATGAAACTTCAGGATATACGAACAATCAAAAATATTTATTTGAACAGTTATGAATACAACTTAATTACAATAATTAGGTTTGGAGAAGAATAAAGATAAAATAAATGCAAGATAAATACTGAAATGAAGAGATTTACAAATATAAAGTAATACTAGGGAGATTCAACATTAAAGAGTGAAATAGTGTGGATATCAAATTCAAATTTCAATAAAAAATAGAATGAAGAAATTAAATAGGTAGCCAAGCCGATAGCGAACTATAAAAAGAGTCTCAGTTTTCGATAGGAAGATTCTTTTCGTTAAAAGTAGGCCTAGTCATTTCCTATCGAAAACTAATAGTCTCATTGTAACCTGCTACCTCCTATGGTGTATTTGCTCTATTTTCACACTTCTTACGAATAACGTTACAGTTGCATGCTTTGATTATATTGATACAACATTTCAACCTACAGCAGCTACTTAGTTAGTGTGTACACTTAATAAGGTATATTATAGTAACGTTAAGATATTGATTTGAAAGAGTTAGAGGTTTCACTATGTTCCTAATGATTACATTTAATAAATAGTTATTGATTATAACACATCTGATAAAGATAGACTATAGATATCATGCAATAAAATATTTCTAAGATGACAGGTAATTAACATAATACTATGAGTGGGAAATGATTCCTATGAAGGTAAGCAGTTGGGAAAGAGTCACGTATAATAAAATAAATTAATTGCCCATGAAATTATTAAGCCAGAAATAAGTGAAGGAAATATATCTGAAAAATAATCACTTTTTGTTGTGCCACGTACACACTGTCAAACAATTCATCAAACACTTATACTTTAGAGTTGTTCAATATGTTTGGTGAAAATAGTATTGTCAAACAGTAAAATCTAAAACCAAGTCATTTAAATTAATGGAGATTATTTAAAAGTTTTCCGACTAACTATCATGTATACGAGTAATTACTTAAAAATTGTAAACACAACTATTATTAATATTCTGTAGCTATATAATGAACTAGCGTTTGACAAAAATCATGAGAAAATGGACGAGTACACAGATACTGCTTATTGTCAAAGTGTTACACAGTGTGTATGAGGCATTAGGAAAATAACAGAAAGAATTAAAAGAATCTTTCAACAGATGAGTAAAATAAAGAGGCAAAGATTATACTATAACTTATGAAATAAATTACATACTTAATGGAATAGAATCGATTAAATTAAATTCAGTGATAGTCTTACCGTTGCTACTGAATAAAAGGCCATATAGCTGACGTGATGGAAGAGGAAAATGAAGAGGTGATAGTAAATTAAATATGCCCAACACAAAATCTAAGACCTCGTAGTTGAAGAGCATAACCCTAGCGCTATCCTCTAAAACTGCAAGTAGCGCTAAAGAATCATAAATCAATAAATATGAAAAAATGGAAAAGATAATCCAAATAACAACAGTTCGGGGTGCAAGGGATGCCACTCCCACTTCTTTCACATTTCTAATCCTATGAAATAAATTACACTACCTTAAATCTACACGGAACATCTTCTCCCACCACAGACAATTTTCAAAATAAGGCCACAGTGGAAAACACGCAAGTATAAAGAGGATAAAAATACAACAGGTTACCTCAAATACAACCGAAAAAAGATGAACAAATTAAATATAGCATTATTCACTAGAAACAAATATCATTACATAAAGCAAATTACAACGGAATGATGAACTGACAAGATACCTTCAAAGCAATCACATTCTAGTCCTGAAGTTGGTCTGAAAGCTTTCGTGTCTCTTGCCATTCAGTTTTCTCTATTTCTGTTTTTATGTCGAAGTTAGCGATGCTGTAAAGGTGCGCTTCATTCTGCGAACCTGTCAAACTACTGAGCAATGTGGAAGAGAAACTAGAGGACTTGGTCATACCAGAGTAGGGTTTGAGTGGTAGTTTGGTAGGAGAGTGGTAGGGAGTGGTTGAATGGTGAGACATGGTAGATAGGTTGGTTGAAGAGCTTCCTCGAGACATACCACCCAAAGAGTAGCCATCACTAAATGGCCCCATAGGCTGACTGTGTGGCTCTATCCCTAGGGCCATGCAGTTCTCTAGGTACAAGTCATAGGGGTTGTCAGGGGCATAGGGGTTGGTGGGTGAGTTACGGGGGTCCAGAGTCACGCTGCTTATCTCGCACAGTAGCGACTCTGCGACACTGTAAGCGAAGTCAACACGAGCCTGACAAGGGAAACAATTTTCCAACCATTAATAATACTTCACTCAATACTTAGCTAATAGTTTCAAAGTTCAATAAAATCAGTTCGGAAAGTCATTGATTATAAAGGGGCAGTAAACATTTGACAAACTTTTCTCTATTGCGGATAAATCGATAGAGTAACATTAATGATAGAATTAAAATTATACCTAACATATAAAAATGATTATAGGAAACTTCAATCTCAGAAAATATGGTCCAGATAATGATGATATTTATAAACAATAATAGAAAAAGTGGAAATTATGAATACTACGAATGATACGTAACATTAGTAATTTTGACATGTTTTACTTTTATTTAACATGAGATTTGAGCGAAAAATTCAGTCTCGGAACTTTCGGTTTGAGGTATAAGTAAATCTTATCAGTTACATGTAATGTGGGACATGTCGCACCCCCGCCCTTCCCCCCGCCAAGTAATTTAACAATCAGAAAGTGTGCTGTAAAACAAACTAGCGGATACAACAAACTACGTAACGGCCATTTATCATTCCGAGAACGAATTTTCTGAGACAGAAATTTCCAGCCACCATAAAAATGTACCAAGTTAGAGTCATCTGTAGACAGTTGCCAACACTAAACTTGTAATAGCGTGCATTCATTTCAGCTTTATTGCAACAGTTATTGCTTTTCTTTTATGTAGGGCATTGTTGGTTAATTTGAATTAATTCGTAATCAAATAAAGTCAAATTATAAACATGTTAAAATATACAATAGAATGCATTCATTTTAACCGCAGTATATTATTAACTTTTACAAGTGCAGCATATTAACTCACCTTATCGTCATCTTTGTTAAGAAATCTCTTGAGTTTGTTGGTTAGTTTCTTGTCTTTGAAGCCCTCAACCACCAAATCGGATTCGAATCTCCCCACGTGATTTATGGAGCCACACGACAGCCTGAATATGAAAGAAATTACTAAGACAAATGGGAATTAATTAATGTATGCTACATATTTACATATATTTATTGAAAATAATAATTATAATGAAAATATAATCATGATATTTAGTAGGATTTTAACGTCTGTTATGGAACCAAAGACCATATCGCTAACGTCAAAAGGAAATTAAAGGGACTGGAAGATGCAGACAGAAAAAAAAGTGGCTCCATAAACAAAGTCACCTACCACCGTCAGTGAAAATGTTCACGGAGCTAATCCGAGAATTCAGTCACTTACCAAAGAAGAATGTGACGAAAAGGAACATAAGTACCGGTGACTGCACTCACGGATGGAAGAGGAAAATGAAGATGTGATAGTAAATGAAGCCTACGAGCCAACCTAATGTAGAGTCCATGTGATTACCCTGTAATAGTTAGCATATAAATAGCAAGCGCTCAATGCCTTGAGAGTCAGTCAGTGAGTTAGTTAGTTGAGTGTAGTGGTGTGGCAACACTCACTTAGAGTGTGACGCTCACACTCAGTTGGAGATATACATTGACTCGTGTTAATACCCACTCTCCCATTGGGACTCCTATCATGTCTAATGATATGGATCCCTACTCTATACCCTATCTATCCCTTTAATATGTAAGCTACCTTAATCTGTATCGTAAGATAATTAATAAACTAATAACTCCCTCACTATTTCAATGAACCCTGTTTGAACCCTATTATATTATTTAATATGATATAAACTCTTACGTAACTAGAGGTAGCGACACGTAACATAAATTGCTCCGATGGGGATCACCTTATCGTGGTTTAGATAATGCTGGGAAGACCCTAGTGCAAGATTCAGACTAAAAATATCTGGGTGGTCAATTGGGAGTATATAGGAATCCACGAAGCTAGCAGGCTGGTCGGACGACCTCCATGGATGATCTCCAACTGAGCCACTGGGACTAGAGGAGTATGATGGGTTACCCCAAGCGTAACCATGATGCCAGCCTACCTCTTAAATGAGGGCGACAATGTATGCACCTGTCTTAGCGATTCAGAGACTTTAGGTGAACCGGTGACTGGTTTTTGAGTAGAAGAAAATGTTTGTGATAGACCATCGGGTAAGACTTTTACGAAGCTCGGATAGAACCAAAGTGGCATGAGAACCACTTTAGGGATGGATGAGTGGAAGAGCTATCTGAAATTTATCATAGGGCCTGTGGGAACCGTGACGCGGGAGGGCGGTCTCTTTTTTGAAGAGACATAAGCCTGGCCGTTGTTGCCTCGACTGTGTCGAGATTGGGTCCTAAATACAAACACGAAGGATGCGGAAGGCAACTTGCTACCTGATGCAGCTCCGGATCCAGGGCTTGAGGGCGACGTCGATCATTCTAGATATGAAACATCTCAGTGCTGGAAGATCACGTGGTGAAAGCCGCTGAAATCGCCCAACAAAAGAAAGAGGTTTCGGCTTCTGGCCCTGGGCCCACAACTCAAACTTCTGATGGCCGGAATCCTGTGAAGGATTTAGGCCAGAAGATCCATTTGAGGAAACCGAGAGCACGGGCCAGCAGGAAGTTTGAACGTCTAACGATTCAAACGACTACTGGACCGGGTACGTCAGAGCCTAAAAAACCTTCCAGTAGAAATAAATCTTCAGGTTCTACACCTAGTTCTTCCCAAAAGCCACTTCAGAAGGCTAGGAAGGTCAAAGGACTAATGTTCTCTGAGGCGGCGAAGAGAACCCAACCCTTCTTTGTATGTGGGGCCCATCTCTGATGATGATCCACTCACTTTGGAAGAGTTTGTGTTCGTTAAAAGGACTCTTCAACAATAGAATCCTTGATCGAGCAAGCAAAACACACGAGTGCCTAGGCCTGTCCAGGTAGAGAGCTGTACTCAAGATAATTGCCGAGTACAGGTTATCTCATCTGATGAACGTTCTCTCCGGTGGGGAAAGAAGCTGGTTTCAGGACCCGGATCCTGTAGGGGCTTTTGATTTATGGGGTTGGGAGACTTGCTTCCTACTAAGAAATGTACCGCGTGGGTTTCGTTGGACGTGGCTGAGAGCAAGAAGTGCCTCCTTCAGCTCTCGGAGGCATCCGACGGGAATCTGCACCTCACCAATGAGCCGCATCCATCTGGCCAGGACTATATGCGTAGACGTATAAGCTGGAAAAAGAAGCAGCGTTCATAGCTCTTATTTAAGAGCCATATACTTGTTGTGGCTTACATAAACCTTTCGGGACCCGTGGTTTTTCAAGCATCTATGGGCAGCCATAGTAGTGTCTTCATCCTTGAACGTATGGTCTGCTCCTGGTTCAACTGACAATGATATGGTCACCGTTGCTATGAATGCAGTATTGGTACCATCTGGTGCACTTCTGTGTACATGCCAGGTGACTCAGATGACCTCCTGCCTCCAATGAAGGTTAGGAATCTCATCCAACATCGTGAGTATAATAACATCGCACTCCTTATAAGCTGTGATGCCAATGCACATATCATATGGAATGGCTCCAATGATAATAAGAGATGAGAAGCCCTATGGGACTACCTAATCTCAACAAATTTGGAGATATGGTACCGAGGGCACGAACCCATTTTTGTTGTACAGAACAGAAGGGAGGTCCTAGACTTAACGCTGGACGAGATATCGGCATAGGGGGTTGATGGGGCTCCATCCCTGTTGGACCACAGATGTATACGCTTTAACTTGGTGAAGTATAATTGCATCATTAAGGTGAGTAAGAGTATAAAAGGTGCCGATTGGACACAATATTAACTAATCAGTCAAAATAATTTGTTTGAGTGTATATCAGATGACCTCGGTAATCCTGAGTAACTGGACAATGCCACTTATTGGTGACCTCTACACGCACTCATTTCCACTCTGGATGAGGCTTTCCCTATAAGAGCTGTTCGTTCCCGTAGTAAAACAAACTATGACAAATCTATGATTCGCAGAGCTAAAAAGATTTCCTGGTGGAACTTTTGCAGCAGTTACGAAAACATACTATTCTAACACAATCGGTAAGATATTCAAAGGAGTCAAGAAGGTACAACTGGACGTTTTATAAAAAACTGATGGTAGCTACGTACAGTGGTACATTACTTACTCTAGCGAGACCCTTGAGCTCATGATGTCCGTGCACTACCCCGATAGAGTAAGGAAAGATAGTGACTCTTCTTTAACTTGTCAAAATTGAACTTGTGCAAACGGAAATTTGATAGTTTCATTACGGAGGAGATAATTGCCAAAGGCTATCGGTTCTTTTAACAGATAAAATCACCTGGTGTGGATATAGTCAGACCTGTTATGATCCAAACGGCGTATCAAGCTCTGTGCGAGATTCTGGTTCGGCATTTTAGAGCCAGTCTCTGCTTGAGTCTTGTTCCTGATACTTAGTGCAACGCGGGGGCAGTCTTTATCCCGAAACCAGTCCATTATGTCGATCACTTTGATCGCTTTCTTTCTGAAAGTTTTGGAGACTAGTTTACTGGCATCTGAATGAGTGCAGTGCATTGGCAGAATCAATCCAAATATATTCTTAAATCAGTTTGCTTTTAAACAGGGTCACTCAACTGATGCAGCCTTGCACGCCGTTGTTCAAAGGCTCAAAAAAGCAGAGTTCATCAAACAATTAACTCTTGTCCTGTTTCTGGATATTGAAGGAGACTTTAGCAACTTCTCTCTGGCGGCTATAAGGTCTGCTTTATTCAACGCAGGAATAGAGGTACATCTGGTCACCTGAATCATGGGGATGCTCAAGAGCCAGAAGTTCACAGCTACCCTTAGTGATTATAGCATTTCGGTTCGTTTGAATTCGGGAACTTTACAAGAGGGTGTTCTCTCACCACTTTTGTTCAATCTGGTGATGAGTTAACTTCTAAAGGAAACTGACCAATGCGTCAGGAGTTTATCACAGGCTTACACTGATGATGTAAATCCTGCTATCAACCGGAATAGACTCTTTTAGTATTAATGATTATTTTAATGGAAGGCTTGTATTGCCGTTTCATCAGCCTGCTCGAGAACGCCCACAGCCGCATTAGAGAGGCTCCTAGGCCTGCCCTCTCTTCTCAAAGAAAAAGCGGTGACATGTGTTTACCGGCTGAGGAAGATGGGTCTATGGAGGGGTGGTTACATCAAAACACTTTGGTTCATCAGAGCCAGGTGAATTAGTGTGGCAGGAACTCCATGGACCTATCTGTTCTAACCTTCCCAGGGCACCTAAGCATCTACAAGTGAGAATTAAGACTACTACTGAGGTCTCCGACCACACCGTGGAAAGTTCAGCTGTAGTCTGTTTTACGGATGGTTCTAATCCTGAATCAGGTAGGACGGGCGCAGGAGTTCACTTCCCGGGTTGAATATCTAGGGTATCATTTTTTCCGTTTTCCAGGGTGAGATATTGGCGATCACTCTGACAGCAGAGAGACTGACCAGCATCATCTCAGGAGAACCTGATGCGAAGGAGTCACCATATACTCTGACAGCTTAGCTGCCATTAAAGCTGTGGTTAGTCTGAGGACCAGAACCCACATAATAAATCTATGCGTTAACAACTTGAACTCTCTGGGGCAGCTGGCTGACGTTACCCTTCAGTGGGTTAAGGCTCACGTTGGTACCAATGGCAATGAAACTGCCGATTTACAAGCGAAGGAAGCAGCTAAGACCTGATGTGAAGGACCAGAACCCTTTTTACCAATGCCGTATAGTACATGTTAACTCTCAGTTTACCAATGGATTGCAGGAAGCTCCAGAAGAAGATGGACAAACCTATCTACTATCAGACAGACCAAAGAGCTCTTTGAGCGGCCTCTTGATATGAGAGGTGGTCAGAGACATTTATCTTTTGACTCCACAGAATTATCATGACTCTCAGTTTCTCGCATCATTCTACTTTTATTAGGAAAAAATTGAGAGGCTGGAAGATTTCAACGACTAGCTTATAGATCGTTTCAATGAATGAGGATTCAGTACTTATGGGCCTACTTGTGGCTTAGTGCTCACTTTCACAACGGCGGGAGAGGAACCCACATTAAAAATAATACTTAGCTAACGCAAAAATCTAAGACTTCGTAGTTGAAGAGCATAACCCTAGCGCTATCCTCTAAAACTGCAAATAGCGTTATAAAAATGACAATGAAGGAGACAACCACAATACAAAAGTTCTGGGAACCAAGGGACGCCACCCCTTTTTCTTCCATTCAACCAAGACAGCTTCAGGATAGAGCAGTGGTTCTTAAAGTATTTTTCTAGCGCATCCCTTGCTGTTCTCAGGCACCCCCTGAGCATTGTATTGCATTGAAATAAATTGAAAAACTACAATAATTATAATATACGTATTTGGTTCCTATGATGTTAGAAAAGTTCAAATATACTTCATGTATATTCTGCATGATATTAACAGCAACAATATAGTTTTTAAATTTTTAAGTAACACATAAAACATCAATCCCACGCACCCCCTATACACAATCCAGGCCACAAAGGGGTGCCAGGCACCCCACTTTAAGAACCACTGGGATAGAGCCAATGGGAACTTTAACATTATACGATAGGTAGCTAAATATTAGCCTTTACATATCCTAATGAACATATTTAGTAAACAAAGTACGAAAACTTGTTTGCTGAAAGAAAAAATGTAAAACAGATAATGATATTAAATATTTCGGCTGATATTGCTGTATTTAGTTAATATAAGTTTGATATAGCTAGATTAGATTAATGTTTATCAAATGCCGGTATATTTTCACAAATAAGCAATAGTCAATTGGATTTGAGAAAATATACACTATATAAACTAATAAACAACATCCAGAATTAAAATTAAGAATATAACACGCTGATGTATACACATTTTTTGCGAAACGTTTATGGGAATGCAGTAAGCTGGTGACAAGGTGTTTCCTTTTAAGTGTAAGTGCATTTACCTGCAGTGTTTCCTTTTCCACATTTTCTCAGGACAATGAAAAAGGCTGCTGTCAATGGTGATATCTGTGACACTATTACCAGAGGTGTTACCAGCCAGTAAAGTGTTACTCAGTCCCCTCTGTGAGGCAGTGACGCTAGAACTAACGTCACTGGAACACGTGGAGTTGGAGAGAGTACGTCTGTGAGTGCTGAGACAGGAAAAGATGTTAGTGATTATTAGAGGGAGAATGTAATAAATATTTAAATGAAGATATCTCAATTGAAAGTATTTCACATAGAAATGCGAAGTCAAAGAGTTCTATCCAATAATTATCCTCTGATAAACTACACATTATTAGAATATTAAGCTTTAGACGTTCAATGTATAACTACTCTCACCTCACTCGCTTGGCACTGTTCACAATATCATTCACAATGGTCTCATAAAGAGGTGACTTCAGGTATTTCCTGACAAAGACAGTGTTCATCACATATAGCACCACTCTGAGTGCATTGTCAAAGCAGGTATAGTCAGGTCCCTCCACAGCGCAAATGTTACTCTCAATGTGAAACCTGAAAGAGTCACTGAAACCGAGACTGTGGGAGGCTTGCAGCGAGAAGTATTTGTCGTAGAGGACCATAGCGTCATTCTGAGCAATTTCGTTTGGATTCAAATTGGAGTCTCTAGAATTGGTTGCTTTGACATTTAAATTTTCCCGTTTTGAAATAGTTTCCCTCATTTGGTTGCGAAAGTTACTCGCTCCCATCCAGAACTTGAGAAGCTCCTCTTGATTCTCTTGCTCCATAAACTGAAAACATGAATATCAAAATGTCATTCATCAAATTAGAGTCAGATAAGGAAAGTTATAGTTATATATAGGTTTCAAATAAATTTATAAATAGATTATTAATTGTAATTACCCATAAAATAGCTATATTTTGAACTTCACAACATGACCACTTTAATTACTGCTTTCATTGTTTCTAGCATCTACCTATGCTTCTATTTGAATAATGTTGAGATGAAAATAATTTACTAGCTATTTTAATGAACATTCCAAGTAGCTCTTTATGCTAGAACACTATTGAAGGAAATTTGTGTTCACTAAATTGATTAGTTTTCCAAGTATTTGATTCATTTACAGTCATCAAAACAGGCACAATGGCCGTCAGTAAAAAGGACACACAATTTCACACTAATAAAGAGGAGAGGCTATAATTGATCTCACCTCCATGAATGAAGGGAAAGCAGCATGAGAGTGCAGTATATCCTGCAGCGTGAAGCAGGAGTATGAAAGCAAGTCGTTCTGATGACGTAAGTGAAAATCACTGGAGAGAAAACCAGGAACTTCACTGCGGAGGAGAGGTGTTCAATTACTAAGAGGCAACGGGATTGTTGCAAATATATATAATATAGACATATGAGTTAGGCAGATCCTATCAAGCCAACCAATGAATTGGAAGGTTGAAAACGAGTGACAAATTTTTATCTATGAGAATATCATAATAATCTGTATGTGGATTAAAGTTCCAATTGATCAGATTATTAGAAAGATGATTATATTATAAATTTATAATTAATCTATAACTATTCATTTAAATCAATACCACTTATAAATTACTACCTGTAGCTTGGAACTTACTTTTGTAATGTATTGAACACCTCTGCTTGACATTCTGAAAACATGTTTGGCTGAAGGTGTTTGTGCATTTGTTTGATTTTAGTGACTACATTCTCTCTGACAGAGTTACTTAGAGGGCACAAATGATCTGCATCAACTGCAACATAGCACTCATAGATTCTCCAAACCTCCTTCTGTAAATGCTGCTTCATAGTTGTTTCTATTTGGTCACTAGTAGTCCTAGAAAGCCTTGCATTATTGTTAGGATATTGGTGAAGATCACTACTTTCAATATTATCATTAGTATCACAGTTATTGTGACTAAATCTACTAATTGTATTACTTTGCACATCACAATTGTTATAAGAAAAGGTATCACAGACAGTCGAAGAAGGAGCACTTTTGCTATTTAGAGCTAATCTCTCATCTAACACGCTATTTTGATTAGTGTCGCCTGGCAACATAGTGTTGCTCATCTCTGCAATGAGCTGGTTGTAACAGCTTTGCAAATTGTGAATATCAATCCAGAAATTGGCACAATTGATATTCTTGTTCCCTTGTAGATATGTTAGGAAGTATCGCCTGGTTTTTGTGTTCTCAAGAATGTCTGCCAGATTGGTGACATATTGTGGCTTTTCTTCAAGAGGATCAGGCACTTCATTGCCTGAAATCAACAACAAAAAATCAGATAGAAAAAATTTGACCCATGGAATTATATCTACTTAATTCAGAAATATAAACCTTAATATTTTTTGTAATGTATATACATATAGTGTGCTAAGTACTGATAAGAGCAACTTTTTTTTGATATGCAAGAGGATAACTTCAGTTTTACACAGAGAAAAATGTTCAAATTTTAGCTATTCAACCAGAGAATATTAACACTCAGCAATGCAAGTTATGGTCAAATAATAACCAGAAAGAACAATCATAACAAGATATTGAGCTGAACTTATCTCAGATAATAATGCATACATAAATCTAGCTACAGCTTTCTAAGTGAAATATGATTTTTGAAAGTCTTAATTCTTAAGTGGGCTAATAGCTATATATAGTTTAAAAGAACTTCATAGAATAAAATTTAACCTTACTATTATTATTTACACTCAACATTCACTTACTTCTGACTGGATAGAAGAGCTTTTCAATAACAGGAGTAATAAGGTTGTTTTCTTTCATCTTAGAAAACTGTGGAGATGTTCGTCATATTCCAGTCATGAATTAGCTATAAAAAATAAAAAAATGCCAGGAAAAAATTTAATCAATGTCTGTATACAATTGCTTGCAACTTAGCAAGATCTACATTGTCCAATCAATATTAAATTATTTACCAACTATTTTTAATTTAAATTCACTAGACTTGGTTTCTGAGATGCAGATTCCTTTATTTGTAATTAATATTTATCTATTCAATGAATCTATTAAAAGATTTAAAGATATCCACAAGCTTTACCAAATTATCTTAAAGTATAAACATATTAAGTTACAATATTTATATGTAAGAAAGAAAGACCCATCAGTGAATGTTCCGAGTTTCTTTAGTTAATTAGTTAATATTTTATTTATAAGCTATATGTTTGAACTTACCTAGATGATCTTGTGCTATGGTAATTAGCTAGTTTCTATACTTTTCCAATCAACAGATGTAGTTTCTTTACTTGCTTAATTCAATCCACAGTTCCAAAAATCAACTACCTACTATAGTAAAGTATATATAAAATAATGACTGCAAGAAGATCTAAAAAAGAAGTGTGATAGTTTTTTAATGTTTCTATAATAGAATAAAATAAATAATCCTTGATGAAAATTTTAGATTCAAAATTAATTATTCATAAATCTCAAAATGAATTCTTGATTGCTAAAAGACAGAGTCAAAAAATGAAAAGTAGTTTATCAATTTTACAAACACTAGTAGAGTACCTGTTATTGAATCTAAATTACAGTCGAATAAATATATGCATTATGGATGCATATATGCTTATAAGATTAAGAAAATTCTCTCAAAAGCCAAAATATAATTTTTTTAAATAATTAGTGTCAATATTATTATAGTCCCTAGTCATAATACCTCTACAATTGATTTGTTTCCCTTTTTAATATGTATTTTTTAATAAAAGTGTGACACACGGACAGACGGGTGCGGCTCTTTTTATAGTATAGATTGCAACTGAACAGAAAAGAGTTGCTAAACTACTTTGCAAAAAGACTGAGAATTAAGGTTATGAAACAATCATCAGATTGTTAATTATTTAACAATCTTATTATTTATTTAAAGAAGGTTTGCTTCTTCTGGCAGGGGCCTTTTTTAAAAAAAAAAAAATCATCAGATACTTATATTTCTTTACAAATACTGCCTAACATTAATTTTAACACCCCGATTATTCACTCCACAAGTGCAATCAGTGGTGGACACTGGAATCCCAATAATTCTCTTGTAGAACTTGGTAAAAGCCAGTCTGCAGCCATCTTATAGACTATAGAGAAAAATTTAAATTAGGCCTAATTGAAATCTAATCTGTATTTGGTGCACAAAGTCCCACTGACTTTTTCAAAATGCTGAAAAAACCACCAAGAAATTCCAATAATTTGGCTGATCCACCAACATTTCCCCAAGAGCATGGTTTATTTATTAATAAAAGAAAACAAGCCATATGTCCATATGAGATAGAATTCAAAGGAAGGCCCATAGTAAATAAATAGAAAAGTATACCAAGTACAATATTGGAACATCCGAAAATATTCTGAGTGACGTCAATCAGAATATTTTCCATTTGTTTTTAAATAAAAATTATGTTATTATTCAGGTAAATGTGCATTTTCATGGAAATTTCTTACATGATATGGTTTTTATCACATATTACACTCTATTTACTTATAATATTTGAGAGTACTCAGCTAAGTTTTGACCTATTGAAATGCAAGACGATTAGGTAGGCCAGGTAATAAAGCATGTCCAAACTGAAAACTCACCTTTTCAATGGCGAGAAATATCTAATTTTCTCCTATTCTATGCAGCTACAATGTTATTTTCTAGTCTGTATTTGGTGCACAAAAATCAACTGACTTGTTCAAAAAGCTGAAAAAATACACAAACATAATTCCACACTTTCAAGTTGTCGGCAGAATTTTTCCACTTTGAAAATAATATTCTAGCAAAGTCGGTAGATTTTTAACTATTTATTCTTATGTTACCATTAATTTTCAGTGGCTAAATTGGGAAAATGTTGGTGGAGCAGCAAAATAGCTTGCCCCTACCCCTTGGTGGATATTTTCAGCTTTTTGAATAAGTCAGCCAGTCTGAAAAAAATGTCTCCACAGACCCAGGATTATTTTCAGAATTAAATAAGAGTTGTACGCAGGATTAATCCTCAAATCCTGCTGTACTTTTCAGACTGGTAAATCAGTGGGTTTTTGTGCAGCAAATACACCAGTCTGTACTGTGTGCACAAAATTCCACTGAATTTTTGATAAAACTGAAAAAATCCACCATAAATTTGGCTGATCCACCAACATTTTCCCCATTTTTCCACCAAAAATTGATGGTAAGTGGTAACATAGGAATAATTAGCTAAAAATCCACCAACATTGTGTTCTCCAAGAAATCCTCTATTATGGCTTCTTTTCTCAATTAAATACATGTAAATATAAGAGGAAATTAAGGATTGTTCACACAGTAAATGTTAAAAATATCCCATATTTTGCAGACTGGCCAGAATATGGGAGATATTTGGGATATTCTCCAGACTGTATTTCATGGTAAATTCCACCAACTTGTCGATGGAATTTTTCTCATTGAAAATAAAATTCTAGCAAAGTCTTAAGTCGGTGGATTTTTAGCTATTCATTCCTATGTTACCATTAATTTTCGGTGGAAAAATGGGTAAAATATTGGTGGATCAGCCAAATTACTGGAAATTTATGGTGGATTTTTTTCAGCTTTTAGAAAAAGTCAGTGAAATTTTGTGCACCAAATACAGACTGGGATATTTTCTCAGAACAATTTTGAATTAATTCCTATATTTACATTAATTTTGCTACAAAGACTTCTGAATTATCAGAATTAATTCCTATATTTACATTAATTTTGCTATGAATATATTAGGAGAAGAAAGAGATCTGATCTCTAGGGTAAATCCAGTCTGCAGAAATTGGTAAACTCTTGTTTTATTCGTAGCAAAAATAATGTTAAGTATAAGAATTAATTTTAAATTGTTCAGAGAGAATATCTCAAATATGAAATATCTCCCATATTCTGCAGACTTGGGGGGTAAATTACGAATTATCAGTCAGTTTCACATCTTTGGTCATATAAGAAAAAACGATATAAAATAAAAATACAATAACAATTATAATAGTTTTTTCTTATATGACTGAAGATATGAAACTGACCGATAATTCAGAAGTTTGTAACGTACCCTATGAACACTTTAGTCTTAACACCATTTTCTGCACACTAGATTTTACTTATTAGGAAGAGACAGGGTCAACTGTCAAGAAGGTATATTTTGGCACTGCTAGTCTGCTAGGCGGCGGGCACACAAACTAACTGCGGCCTGTGGGGCCTGGCCCTATAACAACAGAAGCATCTAAACCCTAATTGACTTTACCTAGGCTGGCTACCAATCTGTATTTGGTGCACAAAATCCCACTGACTTTTTCAAAAAGCTGAAAAAATCCACCTTAAATTTCTAGTAATTTGGCTGATCCACCAACATTTTCTCCATTTCTCCACTGAATATTAATGGTAACATAGGAATAAAAAGCAATAAATCCACAGACTTTGCCAGAATATTATTTTCAAAGGGGGAAAAATTCCACTGACATGTCTTTGAGAGTGGAATTAACCATGAAATACAGACTGGGCTGGCTAGGCAGCTAGGCTTAAACTGACATTTGAATCAAACAATTTATTAATTAGAGTTATTTGACAAATTAACATGGGGTACCACCGTAATGTCGTCGGTGTAGTACCGTAGTGACCGTTACAGACCGTACTACATACCCCAGACTGAATTTCATGGTAAATTCCACTGATTTGTCGGTGGAAGTTTTCTCCATTCCAGTCTGCAAAAGATGCATGAAGTTGTGAATTTTATCCAGCAACTATTGAGGCCTTGAAATTGGTCTCCTGAATTATCCGGAGACAATTTTCTAATTAATTCCTAGTTTTACATGTAACTATTGGAGAGTATTTTGAGATTTTTAGCCATTTTGGAGAGAAATTTGAAAATCTTTGGAGAGAAATTGCCTCAAAAATTAAATATCCGAAGTCTCGGAGACTGATTGTGCATGCTTTGCAGACTGGTATCCATTGAAAATAATATTCTGACAAAGTCGGTTTGCTTTTAGCTATTTAAAACTATGTTACTATTAATTTTCAGTGGAAAAATGGGTAAAATGTTGGTGGATCAGCCAAATTACTGGAAATTTATGGTGGACTTTTTCAGCTTTTTCAAAAAGTCAATGGAATTTTGTGCACTAAATACAGAATGGCCCAGTCTGAAAAGTACACCAGGATTTGTGGATTAATCCTGCGCCAAAGTCCTATTTAATTTCTATGTTCCCATGTTATTTGCTACGCCCAAATCCCAATTTCTGTAAAAAATCCTGGGTCTGTGGAGACTGGAGACCTTCTTTTCAGACTGGAGAATGACACGTACCTACCAGCCAGTGCCCATGTTTTCCAGTTTATATTTGGTGCACTAAACTCCTCTGACTTTTTCAAAAATCTGAGAAATAGCCAAGAACATTTTTCATCAAATTGTCTAGTCCTCCAACATTTTTTCAGATTTTCATCAAAAAAAAAAATGGTAATATAGGAATTAATAGCTAAATATCCTCTGACATTGCAGGAATATTTTTATTTGAGAAATTGAATATCTCCTGAGATATCATTGGAATAATGGAATTTACCACCATTTACAATCCGACATGTTTTAAAGTCGCCAGTATATTGGCCAGTCTGTAGACTGTATTTGGTGCAAATAATCCCACTGACTTTTTCAAAAAGCTGAAAAAATCCACCATAAATTTCCAGTAATTTAGCTGATCCACCAACATTTTCCCAATTTATTCATCGAAAATTGATGGTAACATAGGAATAAATAGCTAAAATTCACTGACTTTGCCAGAATATTATTTTCGATGGGAAAAAATTCCACTGACATGTCGGTGGAATTTACCACGAAATACAGACTGGTATATTGGCAACTTTTAAGGGGTTAAATAAGTTGGAAAATCGGTATATAACTTAATAAGAAGCAAATCACTCATAAAATAGTCTCAAGCTAGTTTGTATTTGGTACACTCCAGACTGCAGGCCAGTTTGTATTTGGTGCACTGAACTCCTCTGACTTTTTCAAAAATCTGGGAAATAGCTGCCAACATTATTATTTTTCATTAATTTGTCTAGTCCTCCAACATTTTTCCAGTTTTGGAGTTTCCCCTACCAAAATTAATGGTAATATAGGAATTAATAGCTAAATATCCTCCGGCATCACAGGAATTTATTTATTAGAGAAATTGAATATCTCCCGATATATCTTTGGAATTTACCACCAAATACAATCTGGACTGCAGGAATTGGTAAAGTGTTCACCAAGAAATTTGCCATTTGTTCACATTAAAATTTATGTAAATACAGGAGGAAATTAAAGATTGTTTGCACAGAAAATGTTAAGAATGTCCCATATTATGCAGACAGTCAGACTGGGATGCACTGAACTGAGACAGTCCAGTCTGTATTTTGTGGTAAATTCCACCGACATGTCGGTGGAATTTCTCTCCATTGAAAATAATATTCTGGCAAAGTCGGTGGATTTTTAGCTATTTATTTCTATGTTACCATTAATTTTTGGTGGAAAAATGGGTAAAATGTTGGTGGATCAGCCAAATTACTGGAAATATATGGTGGATTTTTTTCAGCTTTTTCAAAAAGTCAGTGGAATTTTGTGCACCAAATACAGACTGACTGAACTCCTCTGACTTTTTCAAAAATCTGAGAAATAGCTGCCAACATTTTTCATAAATTTGTCTAGTCCTCCAACATTTTTCCAGTTTCCCCTCCCAAAATTAATGGTAATATAGGAATTAATAGTTAAATATCCTCTGACATTTCAGGAATTTTTTTATTAGAGAAATTGAATATCTCCTGAGATTCATGTTTTAAAATAAGGACAAAGTCGCCAGTATATTGGTGACTTTTGAGTGGTCAAATAAGTTGGAAAACCTGTAAATAACAAGTAAAATCACTCTTAAAATAGTCTCAAGAGACACACATGCATCAGGCATGAAGTATAAGGATGTTTCCATTCCCAAGTGTAAAATCTTCACTAGGAAGCCAAATTTCTCCTTTAAAGCATCTTAAATGTGGCGACCTAGATCCATTTTCTCACTAAACTGGTGACTTTCCTACCACACATTAAAACATGGCCTGAGATATCCTTGGAATTTACAACCAAATACATTAATACAATCTGGGTCTCAAGAAATACACATGCATGAAGCATAAGGATGTTTCCAAGTTTAAAATCTTCACTGAGAAGCCTAATTTCTCCTTTAAAGTGTATTAAATGTAGTGACCTGGATCCACTTTCTCAATAAACTGGTGACTTTCCTGACACATTTTAAAACATGGGCTAGTGCAACTGTGCGGGCTGTGTAGCCGGTCACTAGCCAGTGTAGCCACCAAGGTATCCCAGTCTTCAAAGCATGCACAATCAGTCTCCAGATAGGGTAAGTGTATCAAATTCCGGCCACTTAAGAGACCCCGATCTCTAAAGATTGGATTCATTTAATTTCACAGGCTTCAAATACGAGCCTGATTTACATACTGATTTAGAAATTGTAAACGAATATTAATGAATCAAAATTTTATGATATAGTTATAAAATTAATTATTTATAAATAAATATTGCTCGATTAACCATTTCCCCCTTAATCAGGCCAGTAAAGCCCCTAATTCCGGCCTCACAGTGGTCCTAAAACGGTCATGTAAGCTTAGAGCTAGAAAATCAATTAAAACAAGCAAAATCAGCAATTGCATTACTGTGGTAAGTACATGGGATCAAGAATAGCTACATGAAAGTCGAAGTCTCACAAAATAAATATATGTAATAATTAATATTAATTTGAAACCAATTGACACAACGGCAAGCTTTTTTCATTTTAGTACTTAATTTGATAAGCACAGGCAATTTTAAATCGTTGTATTTTAAGTAGAGATGCACCGATACCACATTAGTAACTGATACCAGTACCAATTACAGTTACTTTAAAATTCTGGTAACCGATACCGATACCAATTCCGATACCAGTTACTTTTTAAAAGTATAATATTCAAGCCAAAGACACCGAAAATACCAATATGTAATAATAAGTAATACCAATATGATAGTTACATTATAGTTCTAGGTAGGTGTCTGTAGTTAAATGTATATACCGATAATTTATAAAGTTTTACATATAAAAATGTAGAGTAAGAATCGAATCGCCGACCGAATCGATATTTCGACCAAATTGTGTTTAACTTCAAAATTATAATTATTTACTCAGAATTACTGATGAAGTGAATTGTAATCTTATTTGCTGGTTATTTACGAACATTTTGATCTATTCAGCGAGGTGAACGCATCATCAGAACTTTAAGAATATAGAATTATGTTTATCATTTGATGAAACGTGAAAAAATGAACCCATTGACTGCTTATTGAGTCAATTGGTCGAAGCCAATCTTACTCCGTTATCATTTGCCGACCGCAATTCTAATTGTTAATATTAGTTAACAATGAGTGTTACCAGAAGTTGGTTTCTTTATTAGGTGAAAAAAATGTTAGTAACATATTTTTTTTCAATGGTCGGTAAATCGTTACCCAACCTATGCAAATCGAATCATCGACCAACTGGTCGGAAATTTGTGATTGAGAGTCATAATGTCGACCAAGCTAATTCGCTTTGTCGACCAATACAAAAAAGTGTATTTACAATAATTTATACATATAGATAAATAATAATAATAATGTTAAAATTGAAATAATAAATCACACACACTAAAAATGTTTTGTTAGAAGAAATATCAGAATAATTAATAAAAACACACATTGTGAGATATTGGTTAAATATGAAATTCCTAAAACATTACAACTTGACAGGTTGATGTTTTTATTGATATGGAAGTTGGTACGAATTTCTTTTAATATTAGTGTGTTGAAACTTTTTCTTATATACCTATAAGGTAAAGTATAAATATAGAAACTAATAACATAATCAATAGTATTAATCGTATCCTACTTAAAGTTCCTCTACAGTCTCGAGAAATGTGAGTTTGTTTCTCAAATTTGTAATTATTACTCTGATAATCGCATAACATTTTATATTGTACATATATACTTTTTATATGATTTAAAAGTTTTAATAATTTTGTATTAAAGTATGAAGTACTAATATGATGCTATATGTTCGGTGCTCGTCACTCAAGTATTTTTGTTATGCGCCATCAGCCGATCTGATCATCGATTGATGGTTGTTCTAATGATGGATCCAAAGGTGGCACAGCGCGATCGATCGATAATGTAGATCTTCCATTTTAACAATTTGCAATCGTTCAGAATATGATAAATATGTGTATTACATCTTGTTAGAAAATGTGAAAAATTGTACCATATGACCAGAAGGCGAAGAATATTTTGTACAATATTTTTCTTCTGACTTGTACTTAGGGAATTGGAACGTATATTATATCTTATTGATTATATAAAATTAAATCCATATATAAGTAGCGAGTAATCGGTACTCTTAGGTTTACAATAGTTTCAGTGATAATTTGATGAGTTTCCTCAATTCTCATGACTTAGTAAGTTTGACTGTTAACTGTGCCTCCTTTAATATCGCTGACATAAAAAGGAAATTAAATACAAGGGACTGGAAGAAGCAGTGAGAAAGGAAAGTGGCTTCATGAGCTAAGTACGTCATCTAACTTCAACGGTGACAATGGTCATGGATGCACAAAAGCTACTCCATAAATGACGTCACTTATTAAGGAATGTGACGAAACGGGACACAAGCAACAGTGGCTGTACTCACGGATAGAAGAGAAAAATGAAGAATTGATAGTAAATGAAGTCTACGAGTTTACCTAACACAAAAATATAAGACCTCGTAGTTGATGAGCATAACCCCAGCGCTATCCTCTAAAATTCAAAGTAGCGTTAACAAAATTATAAATAAGGTAAATAAAAAATGAAAAAGACAATTCATAATCCAAATTACAACATTTCGAGGCACAAGTGACGCCACCTCTCTTTTCTTCCATTCACCAGATAGCTTCGGAATATCAATCCAAACTTCCAAAGTATAAGAATGTACACCATATGTTTTGAATTTCAACTAGGAAGGTACACTCAATCCAATACTTATCTTCGTGTATTAAAGGTCCTCTCCAGGCTCCGGGAAAAAATGAGTTTATTACATAACATTACAGAACTAAGGTCTACGATCATTATTCCGCAAACCGCATACAATTTGGTTCAGTATGTATTTTATTATTTTCTTTTAAAGTGTATTAATACTCTGTGAGCAACAATCGAGCGAATCTCCAACCTGACGCTGAGAAAGAAGATTGTACACTCTTTGTTATGATTGTAAATTTAGATTTTTAAACAAACAAAGCGGTTTTGGCTCTCTATTAAGATATTAATTGTTTCTAAAACTATATAAACGTTTCTATAATAAGTTTATCCAAATTTAAACCTTTAAACGAATAATGAATAGATTTAATAAACCAAATACCTAGTTGACAATCAAAACAAATGGTGTACATTCTTCTTCTTTAGACTGAAACTTAGAAAGTCGGAAGTAGAGTAGGTTTTGTAGAGTTTGGATTATAAAAATCTTTAAATGCATATAAAGTTAAAAATATGCTATCAAATTTTATGGGGTTTGCAGTAAAATGATAAGAAACATTAGCCTCGTTGATTTAGGCAATAAAAAAATTTGCTTGGAGGGGACCTTTAAGGTATGAAATATGATAAACTATAGAAAGGTTTATAAACTGGACGAAGTAACTTACAGCTTAAACTGGGACAGAGCATGCAATTTTTGTTAATAGAATTCAAATTGAAAATCAAAAGAAAGAATGTAGTGTACAATCTATTTCTACAGCATTTTATTTATCCCAGCTAACCATATCCTCTCTGTCCCGCGTTGGACAGAGGGGGACATCCCTCGCTAGCGAGGGACAGAAAGGGTCTGAAATCCCACGTCTTTCCAACGTCTGAAATCCCACTCACGTCCCACGTCTTACACAACCGGGATGTCCCTCTTCTGTCCCACGTCTTAAATCCCACTCACATCCCACGTCTTTCCCACGCGGGATGTCCCTCTCTGTCCCACGCGGGATGTCCCTCTCTGTCCCACGTGGGATGTCCCTCTCTGTCCCACGTGGGATATCTCTCTCTGTCCCACGCGGGATGTCCCTCTCTGTCCCACGTGGGATGTCCCTCTCTGTCCCACGCGGGATGTCCCTCTCTGTTTCACGCGGGATGTCCCTCTCTGTCCCACGCGGGATGTCCCTCTCTGTCCCACGTGGGATGTCCCTCTCTGTCCCACGCGGGATGTCCCTCTCTGTCCCACGCGGGATGTCCCTCTCTGTCCCACGTCTGTCCCTCTCTGTCCCACGCGGGATGTCCCTCTCTGTCCCACGTCTGTCCCACGCGGGATGTCCCTCGTCTGTTTTACGCGGGAAAAAGTTATACCAAAAAGGTATATCTATCTCAAGCTTTATTTACGTATTTATAGCTAGGTAGGTATTCATAAACAGATGTAGGTATATACTATCTAGGTAGGCATTGATGAATAATACTAGGTAGTAGGTAAGTAGGTACGGATTGATGAACACTACCTAGTAGGTATACTAGGTAGGTTGGTATTGGTAGGTATCTAGGTAGGTATAGTTAAACAGTTATAGGTAACTAGATAAGCATTGATAAACACTAGTAGATAACTAGGTAGGCATTGACAAACAGTTGTAGGTAACAAGGTAGGTATTGATGAATACTAGTAGGTAACTAGGACCTAGGTTGGTATTTATATACAGTTGTAGGCCACTAGGTAGTCAATGTTAAACACAAGAAGGTAACTAATCAGGTATTGATAAGCAGATGTAGGCAACTAGGTAGGCATTGATAAACACCAGTAGGTTATAACTATAGGTAGGTATTGATTGACAAACAGTAATGTAGGTATCTACTAAGTAGGTACTGATAAATACTACGTAATAAGTAAGTAGTGATAACCACCAGTAGGTACAGATTGGTGGTTACCACTTGTAGGTTACTAGGTAGTTATAAATAAACTCTAGTAAGTAACTAGATAGGTATAAGTTAGTGATATCACCAGAAGGTAACTATAGGTAATATTAATTAACAGTTATAGGTAATTAGGTAGTTAATAACATTAATTAACATTACCAATACAAATATTAATAAATAACTTTATACACATTCTTATCATTTACATTAAAAAATAAAAGATACCAAAATGTAGAATATTAAATTATATTTATTTAAAATAATTTTAAGAAGCATGCAAGTTATCAAGTTGCATAAAGATCATTTCAATACTAGTTCTACCATGTCCAGGATGGCTGAGTGGTAGAGACGCAGGCTTCAATAGTACATCACACTAGAGTCCTGAGTTCGATGCCCGAGATGACCACTACAATTCTTTCTCCATTTCTTCCCATTTAATTTGTATATAACAATATGTAACATTAAAATAAATGATATACAGCCAAATATCAATATACACTATATGCAATATGGTAAGATATTGCAATAATGATTAGTATGATCTTTTTTATTTTTTATACATATTTATATACCCCAATTAACCGAAGTAGTTTGAGCCAAAAGAGAGATATGTCCCCCTTGCAGAGGGGGACAACCGCACTCTGTCCCACGTCTTGCAGAGGGGGACATCCACACTCTGTCCCACGTCTTGCAGAGGGGGACATCCACACTCTGTCCCACGTCTTGCAGAGGGGGATATTCCCACTCTGTCCCACGTCTTGAATACTCACTCTGTCCCACGTGGGTCCCACGTCTTATTTCCCTCTTCCCTCTATAGCGAGGGACATCCTCACTCTGTCCCACGTGGGTCCCACGTCTTATTTCCCTCTTCCCTCTATAGCGAGGGACATCCTCACTCTGTCCCACGTGGGTCCCACGTCTTGAATCCCTCTATAGCGAGGGACATCCACACTCTGTCCCACGTGGGTCCCACGTCTTGAAAACGGAGTGGGGTAAGACGTGGGACAGGTGGATGTCCTCCTCTGTCAGAAGGGGACAAGACGTGGGATTAGACGTCTTGCAGAGGGGGACCCCTGTGCAAATGAAGAGGGTTAGACGTCTGATGTCCCCCGCCCCACGTCTTGCCCCACATCTTAAATCCCACTATAGCGAGGGGTATCAGACGTCTTAAGATGTGGGACAAACAGCTTTTGGTTAGCTGGGATAGTGTTTCGTACAATTGTTCCACACAGAGTATTAACAACTCTAAAAGCATGTAAATTGTCTTATACTGAACTGAATTTTATACGGTTTCGCAGATAAATAATCCTAGACGACTAGACCTTAGTTCTATAATATGCAATAAACTCATATTTTTTCCGGAACCTTGAGAGAACCTTTGAAGGTCATAAAAATATGGAACAAAATTGCATGGAGCTTATGTATTTAAAACTAGATTAAATGCACTCGGTAGAGCGCATTTCTTCGCCGCCGCTTTGACCCGTTCCCTCCCAAAAACTAACAAACTAGTAACTGGATAATGACCAATCGTCCCACCAAGAATTATATTACATGGTTGAATATTTTTTGAGTTGAGTTATAAATGACCTTGACCTTGATCTTTGTCCAGATTGCTCCCAAATTTCTACCAGATGGTTTCTGGACATTGACCATTCGTCTTATCAAATTTCAGACAATTGGGTTGAATACTTTTTGAGTTATTGAGTTATAAATGGCCTTGACCTTGATATTTGACCTTTGACCAGATCACTGCCAAATCTGACAAAATGGTTCATGGATATTGACCAATCGTCCCACTAAGTTTCATGCAATATGGTTCAATACTTTTTGAGTTATAAATGACCATGACCTTGACCTTCGACCGGGTCGCTCCAAAAATTTTTCCTAAAAGTCACAGGACATTGACCAATTGTTTCACCAAATTTCAGGCAATTTAGTTGAACACTTTTTCAGTTATGCGAATAACAAGATGATAAATAAATAAATGCCGACTAAAATAAGACCTTCCTCAAATTTGCGAGGTTAAAAATTGATACATATTTATTTATTTGAAGTCATTAATTTATAAATAGCTATAGTGCAATACAATTTTAAGGAATCCACGAAACCTCAATTTCTAGATTTAGAAAAATAATTATGAAAGTAAAATAATTATTTTCATCATATTTTTCATTCAAAAATGTCTAATTTACAATTTTAAATCAGCTTATTTTTGCCTAATGCGTTGCATTTCTAAATAGTAACCATTATGAATAGTTTAATTGAATGTTTTAGTGGATATCAATTCAAGTATTATTCACTTTTTGTGCGTACATTTCACATAACAGCCTGGTCGATTAATTGATTTTATGGTCGGTAAACGATACCTGGTCGAAATATTGAACTTATAAATGAACCTTGGTCGATAAATCGATATACTTCAGAAAATACATGATCTCAAAAAATGATGTTTAGTTCAAAAACCAATATAGCTAGAAACTTTCTGTTTGCAAATAAAGAAAGTACAAATCAATGGCAACACTCGACTACATCTATCATTGTAAGTGAGAGTAATTGTTTTCAAATAAATTGGAAATTTGGAGAAGGTGTGTTATTTGGTCGGTCATGCGATTCTTACCCTACCTAGGTATTGACAATATTCATAGGATAGGATTAGGTAGCTACCTAGGTATTTATAATTAAGATTATTGCCTAGGTGTTTTTAAGTAAACTACCTATACAATAATACATCTTGACTTCATAATAATATAAAAATGCATTGGCAGAAGTGCGCTCCACAGGTACCACTTGCTCTGTGTAATACCTATTAAATTCATTCGATAGAACATTTTTGTGCTATTGCAATTAGGTACAGTGTACCTAGTTAGGTACACTGTGTACCTATCAAGGAACAGTGTACCTATCGAAGTAGTACAGTGAACCTATCGAAATAGTACAGTGAACCTATCGAAATAGTACAGTGAACCTATCGAAATAGTACAGTGAACCTATCAAAATAGTACAGTGAACCTATCAAAATAGTACAGTAAATCTATCAAAATAGTACAGTGAACCTATCAAAATAGTACATTATACCTATCGAAGTAGTACAGTGTACCTATCGAAGTTGTACAGTGTACCTATCGAAGTAGTACAGTGTACCTATCGAAATAGTACAGTGGTACCTATCGAAGTTGTACAGTGGTACCTATCGAAGTTGTACAGTGGTACCTATCGAAGTTGTACAGTGGTACCTATCGAAGTTGTACAGTGGTACCTATCGAAGTTGTACAGTGGTACCTATCGAAGTTGTACAGAGGTACCTATCGAAGTTGTACAGTGGTACCTATCGAAGTAGTACAGTGTACCTATAGAAAGTAGTACAGTGTACTCATAGAAAGTAGTACAGTGCACCTATAGAAAGTAGTACAGTGCACCTATAGAAAGTAGAACAGTGAACCTATAGAAAGTAGTACAGTGTACCTATAGAAAGTAGTACAGTGTACCTATAGAAAGTAGTACAGTGTACCTATCGAAGTAGGTAGCACAGTGTACCACCTATCGAAGTAGGTAGCACAGTGTACCACCTATCGATTTAGGTAGCACAGTGTACCACCTATCGAAGTAGGTAGCACAGTGTACCTATCAAAGTAGGTAGCACAGTGTACCTATCGAAGTAGGTAGCACAGTGTACCTATCACAGTAGGTAGCACAGTGTACCTATCACAGTAGGTAGCACAGTGTACCTATCGAAGTAGGTAGCACAGTGTACCCTTCAAAGTAGGTAGCACAGTGTACCCTTCAAAGTAGGTAGCACAGTGTACCCTTCAAAGTAGGTAGCACAGTGTACCCTTCAAAGTAGGTAGCACAGTGTACCCTTCAAAGTAGGTAGCACAGTGTACCCTTCAAAGTAGGTAGCACAGTGTACCCTTCAAAGTAGGTAGCACAGTGTACCCTTCAAAGTAGGTAGCACAGTGTACCCTTCAAAGTAGGTAGCACAGTGTACCCTTCAAAGTAGGTAGCACAGTGTACCCTTCAAAGTAGGTAGCACAGTGTACCCTTCAAAGTAGGTAGCACAGTGTACCCTTCAAAGTAGGTAGCACAGTGTACCCTTCAAAGTAGGTAGCACAGTGAACCCTTCAAAGTAGGTAGCACAGTGAACCCTTGAAAGTAGGTAGCACAGTGTACCCTTCAAAGTAGGTAGCACAGTGTACCCTTCAAAGTAGGTAGCACAGTATACCCTTCATAGTAGGTAGCACAGTGTACCCTTCAAAGTAGGTAGCACAGTGTACCCTTCAAAGTAGGTAGCACAGTGTACCCTTCGAAGTAGGTAGCACAGTGTACCCTTCGAAGTAGGTAGCACAGTGTACCTATCGAAGTAGGTATCATAATGTAACTATTGAAGTAGGTATTCTAATGAAACTATCGAAGTAGGTATTATAATGAAACTATCGAAGTAGGTAGATATCATAATGTAACTATCGAAGTAGGTAGGTATCATAATGTAACTATCGAAGTAGGTATCATAATGTAACTATCGAAGTAGGTATCATAATGTAACTATCGAAGTAGGTATCATAATGTAACTATCGAAGTAGGTATCATATTGAAACTATCGAAGTAGGTATCATATTGAAACTATCGAAGTAGGTATCATAATGAAACTAAAAATGAATAGACTACCTAATTCAGATACGATAGTATTATTTAAATCGTATCTTGATTTCTTCCAATCGTATATCGGATAAACATAGGTATATGCTATTAATGTTCAATTGAAAACTAATACCAATATATACTACCTAACTTGAAAAAGTAATTGGTATCGGTAATATTTGAACTATTTTTCGATACCAATTACCAGATACTCATCCGATACCAATTACCAGATACTCATACAAATACCGATACTATCAGATACTTTATCCGATACCGAGAGTATCGGTGCATCTCTAATTTTAAGAAACAATTCAAGCAAAATAAAGATTTCGTAGGTGGCTAGGTATATAGAGAAAATTGTTTCGTGAATAAAATTTTTATCAACATAGGTAAGAACATATCATACGCATTTGTATTTCATTTTATTTTTCTAGTAGAGAATCAATGTTATTTATCAAAACTAGGTATTTTGGATTATGAAAAAATGTGATCAATAAAATTCAGTGATGGGATATCATTTAATGTTGATCCTTAATAAACACAAAAACTGATTGAAACTTTCCAAAAAATATTAAAACAAACAAGTTTTCCGAGATGATTTTACAAATACCTACATTTCTCCCCTTTCCAGATCATAACATATTCGACCTCTTAAAAATATTATCCTTTATATAAAATATATTGATTGAATGCTTTGTTCCTGCAGGTTGATAAACATATATACATAATTTCTATAAACATAATTCACATGAATATGCTTGTTCTTCTTCTAAGTTTAAGTCATAATTAGAAAAAGCCAAATGTTCTTCTGGAACACATTTCACATGCATTTTCAATTGACAAGAGTCACAATTTATCCATTTTTCATGTTTTTTATTCCTTTTGTCTTCATTGAAAGTTACCGTACAATACATGCAAACCCAATCTTCATTCTTTTTTGTTTTTTTCTGTTTCGCAATAATAGCGTCTCTGTACTGCTGACTGCTCAGTACATTCATTACTGGAGCAGCTGGTGGCTTCCTCTTATAATTTATTTTTCCTGGATAGTAATTGTAAGCCATTGCTTGACACTGATCCGTTGACGTACTTTGAATTACTGAAGAGGCTGGGATTTCGTTAGCTGATAGCTGGTGCAAAGAGGTATTTGTCACAGCAGTTTCAAAATTTACAGATGAATTATTGTTCCCTGGTAATGACACTGATGATTCTTGGTTAACAAATGCAGCAAAACTCCAGTCAGATAGGAGAAGATCAGGTACTTCTTGCTCCTGAAATGACTCAGGAATTCGACCTACATTTGTTGGTGGTAACACATCGGTAATGTCATCAACAAGAACAAAAGTCGAATCATTGTTATTATTTATGTCAGCTATGTCGCTATCAGCACTGGCAGAAGTAGTTATCATTGATTTTTACATAATCATAAAATCTATTAAAAATATATCCATCTAAGTAACCTGTTTCTTGACATATGGTGATATTTTGCTCACCAAATTTTTCATTAACGATATCAAAGAGTGTTTGGTAAATTTCTTGATTTTGATTGTCAACTGGAAACTCTGTTGGTACAGAAATATCGCTGGGTTCCTCTGATACCTCAAGGCACTTGGTATAATCAACTGCATTGGGATTAAATGGGTACAGACCAGTTGAACGAAAACCATTTACCATCGATTCTTTGGTCACACGTTTCAGAACTTTAGCTAGGATAGGTGCAACATGCTTTCTTCTTACTAGTGTTCAGGTTTGCTCGTTGGAAAGATATAATTTCATCTTTCCAATAACTCTTGAAGGGTTTGAAAATAGCGACATCGTCAGGCTGGAGGATGTGAGTCCTGTTTGGAGGTAACAAATAGAGAATAATACCATTTGCTTCACAAAACTCAGAGACTTGCATAGTCAAATGGGTCTTGTGGCCATCAACGAATAATATAACCGGTTTTTTTACAGCATTATCCTCTAAATATCTTGAAAACGGGTTCGCCACAAATTCATAAAAGGTCTCTGACCTCATCCATCCAGACTCTGATGATGACATATAGATTTCACTAGGCATTGCTGTCGCTATATCATTTGGAATGCGTAAATAGGGATATACAATAAGTGGTGCAACAATTTCTCCATCAGCTCGAAAAGTTCCTAAAAATGTTAAGTTGGATTTCTCTGGACCTGGTGACAATTCATAAATATTCTTCCATCCTTTGACTCCTATTACTTTCCGGGTCTTTGGACAAAGTTGAATACATGTCTCATCACTGTTGAAAATTCGAGTGGGATCATTCAAGACATCACGATGATTCATCTCCGTGAGGTTTTTGTCTAGATTGTTAAACCACTCGTTGATCGAAGCTTCGGTTATTCTTGATCTTGCTCTCGATACTCTTTCAGATGTCCGTATCGAGAGATTAGGATTCCTTCTCATAAAACCCTGCAATTTTTAAAAATAAATTGAATTAACAATTATTATTACAACTGTACCTATATTGTAGTTAGCTAGCTATATTTCAATAATAACATTATTATTATATATGTAGATACTGACCTCAAACCATTTTCTCCCAGGTCTGTCATTTACGAACAGATTTTCTCTTTGTGTCTCCTTCATAAGGCGCTGCACAGTATTTAGGAGATATTTTCGATGAGGAGGAAGTCCACGCTTTACGCCAGCCCGAACCCATCTTGAAAAGAAGTTATTTGTTTTTAAATTGTTTAAATACTCTTCTTAAATATAAATTAATAAAATTTATTCATTTTGAATGAATAGCTAAGTTAGAAAAAATTTGAATGGATGGAACAACTTACCCGACAAGAACTTTCTCTTCCTCTTCAGAAAGAAAAGGATCTCTTACCCTCCTTTTCCCTTCACAATACCTTCTGTTAATTTTATCATAAAGAGTCCCTCTAGGTATTCTGAACTGCCTCGAAGCCTCTCTTTGAGACATACTGTCACTGATAGCTCTGAGTGCATTATTTAGATTTTCAGCTTTTTGTGACTCAATATATCGATTGATTGGAGCCATGGCAGAAATATACCTAGAAAATTTTGTCGGTTGATAATTATCAGGGCATGTATGTTTATAGATTGTTATTGCATTCAACGAACCTAATAATTAATTATATTCAAATGTATTCATTAAATGCATACTTCTAATAAACTAAACTGAATAAATATACTACTCTATATAGGTGATCTATTTTAATACCTAGGAAGAAAATCATAGCACATACCTTAATGGGTATTCCACACAATGACGCTGGCTAAATATTACACAATGGTTATCATTTTTCGAATAATTACCAAAATATTCGCATTGCATGAATATATATATTTTAAGGTATGGGACGATACCAAAATTTTCACCAATACCGATACATCAGATTTTTACCGATACCCTTCCGATACCGGTACCTATATTTTCACAGATACTGATGCCAATACCGATACACTGATTATTAAAATGAGATCAATAAATTTGAAAATTAGGATGACCTAGGTATCTATATGAAATCATTGTTACATCAATTTAAATTGAAAAAATTAATTGTAATAGAAATTATATTATTATTTTTATATATACCTACTATTGGTATCGGCACTTTTTGCTGTTACCGATACCGAGTAGCTACCGATACAAGAAAAAAATACTGATACCGAGTACCAATACTTGAAAAATCGCCGTTACCGATACTTCGTCACATCTTTATATTTTTAATCCCCACCTATCCATAATCCTGCAACTCATAAACTGGCCTTTTCGATTTCCAGCCACCAAGAAACCAGCCTGTTCATAATCCGGCCCCCCATAAACCGATCTGTTCATAATCCGGCCCCCCATAAACCGGTCTGTTCATAATCCGGCCCTCCATAAACCGGCCTGTTCATAATCCGGCCCCCAATAAACCGGCCTGTCCTAATATCCGGCATCCCACTTACCGTCCACTATATAAATTTGTTAGGTGAAGTTATTTTGATATGCCGGATTTTGGTTTTATAAAAGATCGTATTATGATTGATTGGAATAAGTTCATTATATTACTATTTTTCCTACTGGAACTCTATGAAGTGACATACGATATAGTAGTTAATACTCCATAATCCGGCCTATTGGCCGGAAATGAGTTGTGAGTTCCATAATCCAACCATTTATATCTATATGGAATATAATGATTCAATCAACTATTAAATATATGTGAAATATTATTTAACGCATAGGAACATTTCATTTATATGTTTTCAATATTCATTTTCATGTTTTTACTATAGAACAATTAAAATAACGTAATATTCTTCAACACTGTCTCTTACGTTTTGTCATAGGAAATTAAGACGAATTTCTAATTATCCACAGCATGCTTTTTAAATGATGAATAAATATTAATCTTTAACAAATTAGGCCAAATGAATTAGTTCAAGAGTATGTACCAAGTCGCCGATTAATTGTCGACTTAAAATTTGTGAAAATAAGTATCTTTCACATATATATACGACTAATGAGCACTTAAATTAGATTTAAAATTAAAATTGGTGACTCATAATCATAAACAGCAGAACCGCAAAATGCGCATCTTTGTTGAAATGTAAACAAAGCAGTCATTTTGTTTTGATATGGCACGCTCCATGGGGCCAGTCTGCAGAATATGGAACATTTTTCCAAGACTCTCTGCGGGAGTTTTTGATTCAACTTTTAGAAATTGGAGATCTCTGCAGGAGATTATGAATTAATTCCTATGTTACCATTAATTTAGCTGCGGGAGATTTTGAATTATTTCCTATGTTACCATTAATTTAGCTGCGGGAGATTCTGAATCTGCTACGGAGAGTCAGAGAGTAACTGTCTCTCAAATTAAAATCTCTGCGGCCAAGTAATGTCCAAACTTGCCTTTTTAATGGCGAGTTTGTGACAGTTATTTTGAGCCCTTCAATTGCAAATGGCGAGTTTTATCTATTTTTCTCCTATGCTACAATGTTATTTTGGAGAGAATTTATGAAAATTTGATCATTTTGGAGAGAATTTGTTGAATTTTGGAGAGAGCTGGAGAGACAAATGGCGAGTTTATGAGACATACTATTTTACTTGGCTCTGCGGGAGAAGAAACACATTCTGCAGACTGGCCATCCAAATAATGGCCATGGGGCACAATGTACAATTCAAATTGTACATTAGTTTTCTGTTTTCGGAGTTCTTTTGTTATAAATGATGTGGTCACTACTTGTCATTTTAATTTGAAGCTCTCTAACTAATTATCGGAAAAAAACAAATGAATAACTATGGAAGAAAGTCTGCCTCTCTCAGGCTCTCTGTGATTGGCTGGTATCAGTTGTATGCCTCTCTCTCTGATTGGCTGATACGCTCTCAATTAATTTAGGTAGTTATAATAATATAGGTATATTGACGACTGTCGACTTTCAAAATTGGAATTAAATTATGACGACTGGCGACTGCATTACTAATTTATGTTGCTTATTTTTGAAAAAAGATATATTGGCGATTCAATGAACATTCTCTGAAACTAGGCAAATGAACATCCAATTAAAAAGGACAGAATCGGATTCCTCTCAAATTCCCCTAGGGTAAATGCCCCACTAATCGGCACTTTAAGCAACCAGAGTCCGTTTTATCGAATTATAAATACGATACATAGTGTTAAAACTAAACCCCGGTCATTATTGGAAAAGGAAACTTTGAGGAATATTTTTACGTCTTCAAAAATGCTCTACCTCTTGTTAATTGTTTAAATAAGAAGCTTATAAACATAAATCCCTTAATCACTAGTAATCGTCATTTGAATTTCAATAATCAGCAGTATCAGTTTGTATAATCGGCACACTCTACCGTCTACAGACTCTACACCAATGATCGTTAAAATTCACTTCTCGGCACTGTAGGGGGTAATGCTCTAGAATAACTTTCGGTCATTAAGAAACTGGTAAATGGTAAAGAAACATTTACATTGTCTATCAAATTTATATTATTTTAACCAACATAAACAGAAATTTAACAATACGGTAAATATTACAAATATGAAAACTGTGAAGATAAGATTAACATGTTGTTATTATTATATATATATATTATATATAGAACTGCATGCCGTTAATCCAATCTAATAGGAGTTCGTCATAATTAACATATGTGATAAATATTTATATCTTTCCACTAAGTACTGAACGTATGAGAACTTGAGTGGTTTCTCATATAATTGTAAATTGAAATAATAAATTGGTTTTCAAAATAAATCACAAAATACGATATATGTGTTCAGCTAATGTTATATATCACAATAATATTATCACATAGTTTCATTTGCTCAGGTATATCAATAATATATTTTTGACAGTTTACTAATTTCACATTCGCAAATATTATTTTTACTAATTGTAATGCTTGTAGATATTCTATAATTGGTTTGGGTACATGACGATAAACTTAGAGAATTGGAAAATAATAGGACATAAGATAAATTAATATAATTATAGACTTTTCTTTGATTCAGTAAAACTCTTCTATAGTGAACTTCAACTAGTTCACTATAGATTTTTAATAAGATGAATAGAAAACGATCATTTTCATGACAGACTATAGTAAATAATTTATTTCTTTTTAAAATAAATTCTATATACAGGGTATTTTATTTCTCAGAACTCTAAAAATCAGGATGGTTCACTACACTTGACTTCATTATAGAGGAGTTGCACTGGTAGAACTCCTCTTCCATGAAATTGACTAATTTACTATATGCAGATTCATAGAAAACTTACGAATTTTTGTGGCAGACTAAACTAAATATTTTCGCTATAGATGTAAGTTCGCTATGCAGGAATCTACTAAACTGTTATATATGATAATTTACTATACAGGAGTTCACTATAGAGGAGTTCCACTGTATTACCTACAATGAGGTATTTAAATAATAAAATATATAAATTAGGAAATAATAGAAACACAATGAATCATTTAATTGTTACTTATTTTTACTGCATTGATTGTATTTACATTTGCGCATCGCTATAATTGAACTTAGGTCCACGAATAGTTCGTACAGGTACTGCTGACGAATCCGATCGTTTTTACTTGCAGCAAAAATGTTGCGATATTGTTGAACCGGCCCTGTGCCGATTTTATGATTGAAGATTCTTGATTCGACACCCATGGATGCCAATTCTTAGATTACATGAAATTTATTGGAATAACTTCGAAATAATTGAATTTTTACCTTGTAATTAACATTCCTGACATAAATATATACATAAAATGTAAAGTTACTTAAATGTATAAAAGTCCACTAATCGGCACAGGGGGCCGATTTAACAAAAACTCTATATTCCGTGATTCAAACGTCAGCACCCCAAAAATATAATAAATAATGCCTGTAAAATATTAACTGAAATATCACACTCATTCTATGATCTAAAGGAAATGGAAGAACAGAAAAAGCGAAGGCTTATACCATATTTTCATTTAGAAAAGAGATAATCTTTATAGCATGTCACTAGCGAATTCAACAGCTGAAAGCTCACGTCTGGAATCACTCTCAACAAAAACTAATGATGAACAGTTGTTATTTGACATATGTCTGTGATATCTTTATCACTTATTAGCTGAAACCTAAACCAATGCAAAAAAGTGATGTTTCAAAGTGAGTGATTGGCTGAAGGCTTATTATTTTGAATTTCTGTGTGTGGGTGCCGATTATTGAAGGGTGCCGATTCAACACACTCTTACCCTATAAGATTCTTACAACTTCATTCTGTTTCTTATTTCAATTGTTTGCGTAATTCCAGATTGTATTTGGTGGTAAATTCCAATGATATCTCAGGAGACATTCAATTTCTCTAATAAAAAAATTCCTGCAATGTCAGAGGATATATAGCTATTAATTCCTATGTTACCATTAATTTATGGAGGAGAAACTGGAAAAATGTTGGAGGACTAGACAAATTGATGAAAAATGTAAAATGTTGGCAGCTATTTCTCAGATTTTTAAAAAAGGCAGAGGAGTTCAGTGCACCAAATATAAACTGGGCTTAATTATCAGGCCGGAATACGGCAATGGCCGGGAATTGATACTTTCGCCTTATTTGATTTTTGGCCAAGTAAAATTGTATGTCTCTTAAACTCACCATTTGTCTCTCCAACTCTCTCCAAAATTCAACAAATTCTCTCCAAAATGATCAAATTATCATTAATTCTCTCCAAAATAACATTGTAGCATAGGAAATAAATAGAAAAAACTCGCCATTTGCAATTGAAGGGCTCAAAATAACTGTCACAAACTCGCCATTAAAATGGCGAGTTTGGACATGCTTTATTTGGATTTTTGGGACAATTTCTCTCCAATATTTTCAAATTTCTCTCCAAGATGGCCAAAAATCTCAAAATACAGTTAAATACTCTCCAATAATTACATGTAAACATAGGAATTAATTAGAAAATTGTTGCCGGATAATTCAAGAGACTAATTTCAAAGCCACAATAGTTGCCAGATAAACTTCACAACCACAGAACATTGAATAGAAGAAGAAGTGTAGATCCCATTATATTACTCTTGATTGCCGTTTACAGTGACGTCACTTAAACTAGAGCCACTCAGCCAATCAGAGGCTTCGTTTCACCAGTTCTGTTTGAGTCCGTATTTTGAATGCGTGTTACAACCGAAATGGTGTCAATTTGTGTTTGTTGCAAAGAAGATTAGTTTATTATTGCTTAGTAGATGGGCTATAGAATATAGATAATCGTGTACATAATTTGGTAGGAAGATACGACTCCCAGCAAAGATAATGAGCTGAGGTAGAATGCACGCTCAAACTGTTTTCTAGAGAGTGTTAATAGTGACGTCAGCGATCAATGGACGTGATTGGTTGAAATCTTACGACTGTGTACACCATGTGTACACGTTCGATCTGAGCTTCTTCTTATTCAATGTTCTGTGTTCACAACTTTGAACTTCATGCATCTTTTGCAGACTGGAGGCCGGAGGGTACCTACTAGGCATAGTCAGGCTACTGAGCCAGTGAGCCTCTGAGGTATTAAACAAAATTAAAAGAGATTATTACTTTTTGTCAAACTATGTATTATAATTAGGGTGAAAAAATTGTGAATCAGAAACAACGCCGTCTTAGAATTAGTGAAATTTTTTAAAATAGCCACATTCACGAAGTCAATTTTAACGAAATACGAGTCTGAAGTGAAAGTTCTAAGACACGGAAATCTTTTCTATTGAAGATAACTTCTTCTTTAGCAGTGGGACAGTATGCAGCTATCCCTAAAGACTTCGGGCAAAAAGTACATTCTTCAGCCACACTGCCTGATCAGTGATCACTAACAAGCTAGTTTGTGGTTTTCTCCAAAGAGCGGATTCTCCAGCGGGAGAAATACTTGTAAATCGTTAGCCAATGGACGAAAAAACTCTATCTTGGTTTCCTTTTCTCCGCCTCTTATTTTAAAGGTCCTTTCCAGGCTCCGGGAAAAAAATGAGTTTATTACATAATATAATAGTTAGAACTAAGGTCTACGATCAATATTCCGCAAACCGCATACAATTCGGTTCAGTACATATTCTATTATTTGCTTTTAAAGTTTTTTAATACTCTGTGAGCAACAATTGAGCGAATCACTTTTAAGCCCGTATTACACTGTGGCGCTCGCCATAGCGGTGTTGTCTCTCTCTACAGATATGGCACTCACCATTCTCAAAATTGCTATTAAACTAGAAGAGTCGATATGGCGGTGATCGTACATTGAAATTTAGGGAAAATTGAAAAATTTACTATGAAATGAATCGTACCAATATTATTAGATGTCATCACGAATATATATTCAGTTAATTATCTTTTTGATAGTTGTGTGAAACAATTCCATGCGTATATATTAAAAAGTTTAATTTCATTGATTGTATGGCAACACTGGACACTACACAGATGCGTTCATTCTTTCTTTGTATCGCGCAGTAGCCGTACAAAGTCTTAAATAACTTTTAAAATGAAACAAAATACTTTTTCCACTACTTCAAATCTCTTTAGCAGGTTTCAGTAACAATTTCATCACCTCTAAAATGGTGGCGGTGTTCGTTCTATCGCGCAGTGAGCGATCACAATTCCATGGCGCTCGCCATGGAGTTGTTTGGCATTAGAGAGAAAAGGGGTGGAGTTAGAGAGAAAAATACCAAAACTGTGGCGACCGCCATGTCGAGCGCCACAATGTAATATGGGCTTTATAGTCCCTTGTATTTCATTTCGTTTTGACGTCAGCGACATGGACTCTGGTTCCGAAACAGACGTTAAACCTTTACTTAACGTAAATAATCAAAAGTTGATGGGCTATTTAACATGTTCCATTTTAGAGTAGATTCAGTGTTATCGGACGGTTCCACATTTTCGGATACATTAGAAATAAATATAATAATTATCATTATTTAATTCTTACTTAAATTGGTATCCATGATACCACTACGTAAAATAAGAGTTTAGAAATAAAAATCATCACATAAATAATTTATCTACGTAAAATGCTGAACCCCATATCCGATAACTTGAGCTTTCACCTAGTGACAAAAGCTGCAAATGAGACGATTGAAATTCAGTGATTCACAATATAGATAATTAAACTTAAAGTGGTAAACGGACTCAATAAATCTATATATAATAATCGAATTATTTAACTTTTATTTCAATTGGTATCATACCTTCATCTATTATGTTACTGATTAAATAATTTTTATATTTTCCTTTATCACGTGTTCGAAAATATAGACCCAAATAATAACTTGGAATATAAACCCTACTGCTAAAAATATTTCACAGAGCACAAATTCTTGTTTGTTCAATGTAACACAATTATATAATTCCAAATATCAAACTAATTACTCAATTATTATGACCTATATTTACTGAGTGAGAGTAAATCTATGGTCAAATTTTAATTAATGCATTCATTACTTTGAACTTTTATCACAGAGCTTTCATTTTTATTCTAAGTAGTGGCCTCAAAACATTTTCTTTAATTTGAACTCATAGAGAACAATTTTTTTAAGGAGTTACAATTATATAAATATTTGATTTACTATTTGTAATAAGAATAAGTTATGATTTAATCATTTAGGTTATACAAGCGGTGCTTGCCTGTATTGTTCTATTCACTTTAAAATATCTTTAAGTATCTCCGGGTCATTTAAAATCAAAATTTTTTTTAGTTAAATTCATCCACGGTGGCAAAGTGGCAGAGCTACTGGCACGAGGACGTAATGACCCACGATCGAAACCTGGACACTTCACTTCATTTCTTCCCATTTCATTTATATATAACATAATGTAACATTAATCAAATTGACATGCATCTAAACGTACAGTACGTTATATCAATGAAAGTAAGAGTTTTCAATTTTAATTTATTTATTTATTGGATGCAAGTGGATATCGTTTCGAAGCATATTAGATATATAATTAGGCGTCTGTTCGATGGAGAATCCCTATGTATGTTGTATGTCGTAATTTATCTTTCTATTCAACGCTGTTATAACGATATCGCTTCGATGCCAAATATACTTGATATGATGCGGTTTAGCGGTGCAAACGGATATCGGATTGATGTCTACTTGATGTCACCATGTCTAATTTGTTACTGGAATTCGATGTCGGAAGAGAAGTTATACAGAGTCGCTTAGACATCGAATAGATACATTCATGTTTGCTGGGATAATGATTAAGATAAATAAAAATCATCTTCTAGTTTTTCCTTTATTTATTCGTAGATCGTTACAACAGAAGAGTAGAACAAACTTAAAAAACCTATCCATTAAAAAGGTGATTCAACAGTAACATTAAACAATACATCTAGCTTTGTATCATAAGTATAAAGAGTTATTATAATATAGTAGAGAATAGTTATATATGATATTACAACTAACATGACTATAATAAGAAGCTGACTACCTATAACTCTGAGATTAAAACAAAACCTATAAACAATTGAATTAACTAATGTTAGATGACACACCATGTCATAGTTGTTTTAACACACGTGAAAACATGAATTTAATATAGTCCAACCAACTCACGTAATAGATTGATTCAAAGCATAAATTGATGACACATTAGATATTAGTAAACTTTTTTATCTGTGTAGTATTTTTTTGAATTTTATTGATTGTATTGCAACACTGTACACTCTACACAGAAGCGCTAATTCTTTTTTATAGAAAACCTTGTTATTTCTTATGCAGATTCTACAATGCATCAAGCAGTAGCCATTCAAAGTCTTAAATAACTTGTAAAATGAAAATAAATAAAAAATTCCACTACTTCAAATCTCTTTAGCAGGCTTCAGTGACAATTTCATCACCTCTAAAATGGTGGCGATGTTCGTTCTATCGCGCAGTGAGCGATAACAATTTCATGGCGCTCGCCATGGAGTTATTCGCTATTAGAGAGAAAAGGGGCGGATTAAAGAGAAAAATGACAAAACTGTAGCGACCGCCATTGCGAGCGCTACAGTGTAATACGGGCTTAACGCTACCCGGACGCTTTAAAATAGGCAAAGAAGCGTCCGGAAGACTCCGGCAATATCTAGTACCTCCCTGTACACTGTACATGATTATTGATATCATATGATGTACGGTAATTTACATATTAAATGGATAAAGTTGCATATTGATGGTTAACGCTTCAGGACGCTTTAAAACGCAAAAAAGCGTCCGGAAGCATTCAGAAGCGTCCAGTATTATCTAGTGCCACCTTGTACACTGTATATGATTATTTATATCATATGGTGAACGGTAATTCACGTATTTAAAGAATAAGGTTGCATATTTGGTGGTTAACGCTTTAAAACGCAAAGAAGTGTCCGGAAGCACTCAGGAGCGTCCGGTAATATCTAGTACCGCCCTATGCACTGTGTTTGATTCGGTGTAAGGTAATTTACATATTTAAAGGTCCCCTCCAAGCAAATTTTTTTATTTCTTAAATCAACGAGGTTAATGTTTCTTATCATTTTACTGCAAACCTCATAAAATTTGATATCATATTTATAATTTTATATGCTTTTAAAGATTTTTATAATCAAAACTCTACGAAACCTATTTTACATCCGACTTTCTAATTTTCAGTCTGAAGAAAAAGAATGTACACCATTTGTTTTGATTGTCAACTAGGTATTTGGTTTAATAAATCTATTTATTATTCGTTTAAAGGTTTAAATTTGGATAAACTTATTATAGAAACGTTTACATACCTTTAATAACAATTACCCAGCTGACCAAAAGCTGTTTGTCCCACGTCTTAAGACGTCTGATACCCCTCGCTATAGTGGGATTTAAGACGTGGGTGGGGCAAGACGTGGGGCGGGTGACATCAGACGTCTTGCAGACGTCTAACCCTCTTCATTTGCACAGGGGTCCCCCTCTGCAAGACGTCTAATCCCACGTCTTGTCCCCCTCTGACAGAGGGGGACATCCACCTGTCTCACGTCTTACCCCACTCCGTTTTCAAGACGTGGGACAGAGTGTGGATGTCCCTCGCTATAGAGGGATTCAAGACGTGGGACAGAGTGCGGATGTCCCTCGCTATAGAGGGAAGAGGGAAATAAGACGTGGGACCCACGTGGGACAGAGTGAGTATTCAAGACGTGGGACAGAGTGGGAAAATCCCCCTCTGCAAGACGTAGGACAGAGTGTGGATGTCCCCCTCTGCAAGACGTGGGACAGAGTGCGGATGTCCCCCTCTGCAAGACGTGGGGCAGAGTGCGGATGTCCCCCTCTGCAAGACGTGGGACAGAGTGCGGATGTCCCCCTCTGCAAGGGGGACATATCTCTCTTTTGGCTCAAACTACTTCGGTTAATTGGGGTATATAAATATGTATAAAAAATAAAAAAGATCATACTACTCATTATTGAAATTTCTTACCATATTGCATATAGTGTATATGTACATTTGGCTGTATATCATTTATTTCAATATTACATATTGTTATATACAAATTAAATGGGAAGAATTGTAGTGGTCATCTCGGGAATCGAACTCAGGACTCTAGTGTGATGTACTCTTGAAGCCTGCGTCTCTACCACTCAGCCATCCTAGACATGGTAGAAGTAGTATTGAAATGATCTTTATGCAACTTGATAACTTGCATGCTTCTTAAAATTATTTTAAATAAATATAATTTAATATTCTACATTTTGGTATCTTTTATTTTTTAATGTAAATGATAAGAATGTGTATAAAGTTATTTATTAATATTTGTATTAATAATGTTAATTAATGTTATTAACTACCTAATTACCTGTAACTGTCAATTAATATTACCTATAGTTACCTTCTGGTGATATCACTACCTTATACCTATCTAGTTACTTACTAGAGTTTATTTATAACTACCTAGTAACCTACAAGTGGTAACCACCAATCTGTACCTACTGGTGGTTATCACTTCTTACCTATTACGTAGTATTTATCAGTACCTACTTAGTTACCTACATTACTGTTTGTCAATCAATACCTACCTATAGTTATAACCTACTGGTGTTTATCAATGCCTACCTAGTTGCCTACATCTGCTTATCAATACATGATTAGTAGTTACCTTCTTGTGTTTAACATTGCCTACCTAGTGGCCTACAACTGTTTATAAATACCAATCTAGGTCCTAGTTACCTACTAGTATTCATCAATACCTACCTTGTTACCTACAACTGTTTGTCAATGCCTACCTAGTTATCTACTAGTGTTTATCAATGCTTATCTAGTTACCTATAACTGTTTAACTATACCTACCTAGTTACCTACCAGTACCAATACCAACCTACCTAGATACCTACTAGGTAGTGTTCATCAATCCGTACCTACTTACCTACTACCTAGTATTATTCATCAATGCCTACCTAGATAGTATATACCTACATCTGTTTATGAATACCTACCTAGTTATGATACGTAAATAAAGCTTGAGATAGATATACCTTTTTGGTATAACTTTTTCCCGCGTAAAACAGACGAGGGACAGAGAGGGACATCCCGCGTGGGACAGAGAGGGATATCCCGCGTGGGACAGAGAGCGACATCCCAAGTGGGACAGACGTGGGACAGACGTGGGACAGAGAGGGACATCCCGCGTGGGACAGAGAGGGACATCCCACGTGGGACAGAGAGGGACATCCCGCGTACTATTTCCCGCGTAAAACAGACGAGGGACAGAGAGGGACATTATGCGTGGGACAGAGAGGGACATCCCGCGTGGGACAGAGAGGGACATCCCACGTGGGACAGAGAGGGATATCCCGCGTGGGACAGAGAGGGACATCCCACGTGGGACAGACGTGGGACAGAGAGGGACAACCCGCGTGGGACAGAGAGGGATATCCCACGTGGGACAGAGAGGGATATCCCACGTGGGACAGACAGGACAGAGAGGGACATCCCGCGTGGGACAGAGAGGGACATCCTGCGTGGGACAGAGAGGGACATCCCACGTGGGACAGACGTGGGACAGAGAGGGACATCCCGCGTGGGACAGAGAGGGACATCCCGCGTGGGAAAGACGTGGGATGTGAGTGGGATTTAAGACGTGGGACAGAAGAGGGACATCCCGCTTGTGTAAGACGTGGGACGTGAGTGCGATTTCAGACGTTGGAAAGACGTGGGATTTCAGACGTCTGGAGACGTCTGAAATCCCCCGTCCCTCTCTGTCCCTCGCTAGCGAGGGATGTCCCCCTCTGTCCCACGCGGGACAGAGAGGATATGGTTAGCTGGGTAATATTTTAAAAAAAGGCCAAAAACGCAATTTTTCTTAAAAATCTAAATTTGAAATCAAAACAAAGAGTGTACAATCTTCTTTCTCAGCGTCAGATTGGAGATTCGCTCGATTGTTTCTCACAGAGTATTAAAAAACTTTGAAAGCAAATAATAAAATATATACCGAACCGAATTTTATGCGGTTTGCGGAATAATGATCGTAGACCTTAGTTCTATAATATTATGTAATAAACTCATTTTTTCCCCGGAGCCTGGAGAGGACCTTTAAAGGATATGGTTACATATATGATGGTTAACTGACAAAAGCGTCCGGAAGTGTCCGTTAATATCTAGGGTAGCTTGTACAATGTCCATGATTATTTATATCATTTGGTGAATGGTAATATTCATATTCAATGGTTATCAACGATCAAACAGTTATTTGTCTTAATTAACTCTTTTTTTTTATAAGTTTGCCTAAACAGCGTCCGGGTATTATCTTGTACCGTCCGGTGCAGTCTACATAATTATTTGTAGCGTTTGGCGAATAGTAATGTACATATTTGATGGTAAATAATGGCCTGACATTCATTTGTGTTTATTGCAAAAAAAAACGTCCGGCACGGTAGCCGGTAAATTGCTCGAAAACAATTGCTCGAATGAACAATTGCTCGAAAGAACAATTGCTCGAAAGACAATTGCTCGAAAAACAATTGCTCGAACGAACAATTGATCGAATGAACAATTGCTCGAATTATCAAATTGCTCGAATTAACAAAATTGCTCGAATTATAAAATTGCACAGTTTTCGATTTTATAAAAGTCAGTTATTCTTGAAGTGGAGCTGCACCTAACAATCCTTGTTTCTTTTTAGTAATTGATGATTAATCATTCTATAAATAAATCCATAGAAGAAAGTTTCCGTGTGTTGGTAGTTATTTCTTCTAACTTTTTTTATGTTTGATAAAGTATCAAATACTCACTTTTTCGTAATTTGCCTATTTTATATTTTTTAACAATGGTAAGGATTGTTATGGAACGATTCTACATTTTCTATTATACATGAATATAGTATATAATACTTGTTATCTAACTGTTGGTTTGATGAGTATATCCATGTTATCTACAGGTACCTATCTTGGATACTAATTAAATAAAGATTAAGTAAAAAAAATCATATACTTTTTCTTATAATATAGAAAATAAGAATCATCTGATAAAATATTAATGACATGTTTCAAATGCCTTCTTTAAATTTTTATTTTTAATTTCTCTGTGTTGTTTTATTCTCTCACAATATATACTCTGAAAGCGGACTTCAACATAGGTCGCAAACTAGACTGATCTTCAGTCACTTTAGCTTACTTTATGTTAACACACACTTTCCGAGTACTGTTAGCATGAGTAAGTGTCCGAGAAGTGGGAATTTACTCTAATTCACCGTTCATTTTCTATATTCTCTCCTTTATATTTGCATTGCAGAAGGAATACCTCTGCCAGTAGTCAGTCTGTTGAGAATACCTGTAATAGCCCCTAGAAGACACCAAATATCCCATCACCGGAGAAAAATGCTACATCTGGCGCACCTCTGGAGGGGCAGCCACAAGCACTTGCATAAGAGCAAGGGCGTGGATCGTAAACCCTGCTAGAAATAACGAGTCTGGCTCAACAAGTAGCGAAGGCTTAGGTCTTGTAAATGACAGATAGATGTCGAAATGATCTATCACACCAACAATATGATCATCTAATTTTTTCACATTCACTCTCCTACTTGTTGCAACTGGATTTAACTTGTTAAAACATGTCTCAACTTGTTGAAACAGGTTATAACTGGCTAGGAAATTATTGAAAACTGAAATACTTTATTTTATACTGAAAAGTTGTATTTCTATGAAAACCTTATGCTAGTTATTTTGTAACAAATAACTTGGATATGGTCAGTAACGAAGAAATGACTTCAGATCTTCTGTTCTGTTTAGACTCCTAACTTTTCCTTTTTGATCTTCCAAGAAATTAAATTTATTAAATGTGAGATAGACATTAACATTTGGGATAAAAGTATTGGAGCAAGTAAAGATGACGGACCAGGGTCCGTTTACTTTACTAGGTTAATTTCTGGTCCGTTATGTTTGCTAGCTTCAATTCTGGTCCATTAACTTAATTTACTTATTATCAAATTATTAATATTTGACCAATAATTGGGATAAGAACATAATTTTGGAATCATAGATTCCACTTTAAAGGATTTAAGCAGAAGTTTTTACCATTTTTCAAAATGGATCCCGTTTTTTTATCAATTCTTTCAATTAATAAAATATGCAAAATTAATGTATAATCATTAATATTATCATTTATAAGGTGGTATTTTTATAAAATACTAAAGCAAATATTTTTTAAAACTAAAATAAAGTTTTCTGGTCCGTTAACTTTACCAGCTTATTTTCTGTTCCGTTATCTTTACTTGGTCCGTTTCTGGTCTGTCATCTTTACTTGCTCCAAACTATTTTTTAGGAAAAATATATTCAATTACTCAGTTCATTGTTATCTTTATTATATATCCATTAAAAATAATACAGTATATTAAATTGCATTATACTAAATTATAAAAACTATACCTAATAAATATTGTATCTATGAAAGTAAAAATAAATCCTACGCTTTGAAGTTTGAATATAATATCATTACTGCAAAAAGAAAACTCATTAATTTGATTGATTAAGACTTTTTCTTCGATGTTTAGAGCTTAAAGAAATTATTTTCAGAATTCCATGTTCTTTCAAGTATTTTTTATTTAAAAAAATTAATTTTGAGCAGTGATTAATAATGGACTAATTTTTCACTTTGGTAAATCAATCTTTCTTCTAATTAGCTTGCTTAGTAATGTTTTCTTTGTGTTGAAAAATATATTGAATGAATAGAATACCTTTTATATTTTCATTATAATACATTCTACCGCTAATTTAATGAGAGAGAGATGGTATATACTATCTTCTGTGTGACTTTAGGTGTCATTGCACATATATTATACTCCTCCTTCCTTTTCCTTCTATCATAGGGATAATTTTCCATTTATCGACCACTTAAGAGGTTTCCTTCAAAACTATTATTATTGTTTAACTCTCCTTTCTACTAATGCATCCACGAAAGAACCAACTAAAGATAACATTCAAATCTGTGTTATTCGTTTAGTGTAAATTAATCTATATTGAATCAAATATTATATCTGAAAAATCCAATTATCGACATGTTGAAACCAAATATCGTCACATGTTTTATCGTCATGTGTCTATACATGGGTAAGCGCACCATAATAATTATCGTCCCCAGAATAAAATTTACATCAAACAGCTTGCAGGATGGGGGAAAATCAGTTAGAATTATGAAAATCAGGTAGAATTGGGGAAAATGGAGGAAAATCAAGTAGAATTGGGGAAAAGGATGGAATGGGGAAAATCTGTCAGAATGGGGGAAATAGCAGATAGAATTAAGGAAAACAGCTGGTAGAATGGGGAAAATAGTAGAATGGGGGAACCATGCAGCTGTTAGAATTGGGTAAGCTGGCAGAATGGGGAAATTAATGATTGTAGTGAGGTTTTAATGTCTGCATCGATACCAAAGGCCGTATCTCTGATGTCAAAAAGAAATTAAATACAAGGGACTGAAAGAAGCAGACAAAAAGGAAAGTGGCTCCATGAACAGAGTCACATACCACCGGCTCATGAATGGAGAAAAGCTACTCCTTGAATGCAGTCACTTACCAAGGAATGTGACGAAAATGGACACAAGCACAGTTGGCTGCACTCACGGATGGAAGAGGAAAATGAAGAGGTGATAGCAATTGAAGCCTTCGAGTCTACCGAACACAAAAATCTAAGACCTCATAGTTGAAAAGCATAACTCTAGCGTTATCCTCTAAACTGTAAGTAGCGTTAAAAAAATTGTACTTGGATAAAAATGGGAAAAGTCAATAAATATTTCAAATTTCAACAGATCGGGGCCCAGAAACGCCACCCCCTTCTCTTTCATTCACAACAGAAAGCTTTAGGATAGAGTCCCTGGGGATGAATTCGGAGGCCATTTAGGCCTCCGAACTGTTGTAATTTGGATTATGTATTGTCTTTTTTACACGCTAATTGCATTTTTTTTTTTTTTTAGTGCTTAAAATAAAAACTTCAACAGAAAAATATGGAGTCAAGTAGGCTCGTAGTCTGTTTCATCTACTATCAACTCTTCATTTCCCTCTTCGATCCGTGATTGCAGTCACCGATTATATGTGTCCTTTTTGTCAGATGCCTTGGTGAGTGCCTGTTTTCACGGAGTGGCTTTTCTGTATCCATGAGCTTGTCACCGACAGGTGGTATTTGACTTTGCTCATGAATCCACATTCTTTTCTGACTACTTCTTCTAGTCCCTTAATAAAATTACATTTTGAAGTCAGTGATATGGCCTCTGCTTCTACAGCAGACGTAAAAAAAACCCTACGTAATTAATTAAGTGAAGCAACAATATTTTTAATTTCCTTCTCACTAATTTATCTTCACTATCATAATAAAGTTTCGTACTATTGGGTCACACTGATTATTAAAAACTTTAAAAACAATCTGAAAAATATATATTGAAATAAATTTCATGCACTTTTCATCTTAATGATCCCATACATACACATACTTTATTTACATGTAACATATTCTTATTTTTCCCTGACACTGGAAATGACCTTAAAAGATAATATGATAACATTAACTAACTTATGATTGAAATACTGTAGCTGAAATTAATTTATTTTGAGAGAAAATAGTTTTAGATAACCAAAGTCGTATCGAAATTTCGATAGATAGCACGTTGTTTGTTTCTCCCAATAGATAAGACTATAGTGAAAATTTTGTACATTTTATCATTAGATGGCGCATTTTCTATTTAGGTATGTATATCAAATTTAATTCCATTACTAATCATTATTTAGAATTTTTAGTTGAACAAGGTGTATTGCATCACATATTACTCTTGTGATTCCAATATGTATATATCAAACTAATAAATGTTCACTAATAAAGAAACAACAAAAAAGTTTTGAAAAAAACTAATATTAAAAATAACTGTTCTGGACAGAAAACCAAACGTAATTAACCTCATTTGTTTTCCTTAAAAAATTAAATAATAAATTAAGAGAACTTTACATAAAATTACATATATATATATTAATGCAGCAGGTATTGAACGATAGGTGGCATTGGTTTTCGATTAATTTGATGGATTTTCGTTCTATATTCCTGTATTGGCTTTTAATATTATTTGGAGAGGTACGTAAGATAATTTTTGATAACCAGTGGATAATAATTTTTTTCATTGCAATATTTCGCTTTATTCCTCAAAGCATCTTCAGGCATTGTGCAGTAACTATAATTAAGAGAAATATATACATTAAAACTACAAATCTATCTAAATACACATTTAAAATACAGTTCCTGACATTTATTTCCTTTATTAATCCTACTATTAAATCTAAAATTTGAGTATTTAAAATAAAGAGTTTATTCGGAGTTGTTAAAATTAGTTGTATACTGTGTCACCTATTGGGAATCTATGTGCTAAAATAATTAAAACAAGAAAACACACACACACTCAGATTATTATAGTGAAAAAAGTTAAAACTGGATGGAACATACCTTGTAGCTATGACTGCTCTAATAAAAATAGTTAAAAATGAAGGATGCGAGCTAATTGTAGACATTAGTTTGTACTTTTGAAAGGTATCTGACAAGGAACTGCTGAATGGAATACTATTAAATTAAATGGGCTAGTGGACAAGGAATTTTAAGTACTATATTTGATGAAAAAAATATATATATATGATTCTTATTATATACATATATACAAAATTATTAAAATATTTGGAGAACTCTGACTTCTCCTTCTCGCTGGTTATTTATTGGTGGATTGCGTTGTTTGATGATGAGGGCCTCTGCAATGGTGAGTTCTTCTTTTGTTGTCTCTTTTCTTACTATTGCTGTGTCGTTGAGGATTTCTTGAGTGGTTATTTTATGGTTTTGCTCATTTATATTGTGTTGCTGGATTGATCCGTTTTGCGTGTGGTTGCGAAGTCTGTCTATTAGGGGGCACTCAGTGTAGCCTACGTAGGAAGTGGAGGGTTGACACGCCTCACGGGGACATTTATATTCGTAGACTACACGAGATACCTGTTGTTTATCTAGCTGGTGCGTATTGTTCTTAATTAGCATGTTTTTGAGTTTCTTATTTTTGTAGTATATTTGTAGTCTGATTGTTTCGTCTTGGTTGGTTGGGATTAAGTGGTCGTTGACTATTTTCTTGAGGTTATTCTCTTCTTGTTTATATTGGGATGACATCTGGTTTCTATAAAAAAGATTAATGTGGTGATTTATTTCCGAAGTGAAATTAGATTGTTTTTTGGTGATGAATTTGTTTATTGTTTTCTCTATTAGGGACATCGGAAAATTGTTGTTGGTGAGGATTTGCTTGATGCGCTCTATTTCTTGATGAAAGGTAAACCAATTGTTGCAAACTGTGTACGCTCTGTGAAGGAACGTTTTGATGACTCCTGTTTTGTATTGTTCGGGGGCAATACTATTGTAATTGATGCATTCGTCTGAGTTGGTTTCTTTTCTGTAAACGGCTGTGGATAAGGGTTTTTGGTTACAGTTCCGTGTGATTTCAACGTCCAGGAATGAAAGTTTTTTCTTTTGTTCTATTTCATAGGTGAATTTTAGGACTGATAGATTTTCGAATTTGCTTTTTATTTCTTCTAAGGTTTTAATGTTATTGATCATCAAATAAC